>JALIZH010027081.1:0-47940 GCA_030522465.1 Rhipicephalus appendiculatus
CGTCCTCAAATTTACTTCGTTAGCAAATCACGTGGGCAAAAAGGTGGGAGAAAGAAGATAAATTGACGATATGACGTCATTCATCACGAACGAGACCAACAAAAAAACTCCCATTTCACTTGATCTGCCATGTTTTCTTTTTATTTGTTTACGCATCTCTTGGCAATGTCAGTGCTGGCGGGCATGCATGCAGCAGTGCAGGGGGAAGAAGTGTGTTGTCACACGAAAGCTCAAAATTCTCAGCATGCTTAATGAATTCATGAACGCGCTAATCAATGATTTCTTCGTCTCGTCGACTGATATACATTGTCGTACGGAATGCTGCGGAGGGCACACTTCGGAACGTTGGGCTTGGGCTCACGCAGCACTTCGACCACAGAATGACATCACTTAGGTTGCTTTACCGTCAAATCAAAATTAAACTAAAAGGGACAGCCTGCAAACCATCGATGTGGACTATCGGCATCGCATGCACACTCAATATACCCTTTTCGATAAAGAATTGGGCTGACACGACGTGCCTCAACGCACGGAATAAAATCCGGTGTTGAGAAAACCCGTCGCAAAAAAAAAAAAAAAAGGAAGAAAATCCTCGCCATCTCCACGAACTGAATGCTGATGAGTGGGGCGAAGCTCCAACGCTTAAGGAAGGGTTGTTCCCAATGAGATCTGGGACCCGTTTCCCTTTGAAGATTACAGCTTTGTGGTCAGTGAAGTACGTGGCGAGGGGATCTTGAATTATAGGATGCAATGCAAAGTTGGAGAAGGCATTATCGATACAGGTCCCTCTGATGGTGGTGTGACGCTTACAGTCGTACGAGCTGCACCAGAGATGACATCACGTGTGGGACTAGCCAGTCGTCAGCCATGATGTCCACGTTGAAAGTGTTTTAAGAGTCCTTTATGCAGATTTAGGAGTCCTTTATGCAATAATTAAGAGTCCTTTATGGAGATCAGCCCAATCGAAAGAACGAAAGTCTATGCAATTCTGAAAACCAAGTACAATCTTTGGGACTCATTCGCGAAATTACACGTTGTGTAAAGGACCCCTGACATCAAATTTGGAAACTCGAGATGCTTGTGTTTGATAGTCCTGCATGCGTGGGCATTCTGACCGATTATGAGTACCGAACTTTCATTTTAAAATATTTCATTTTTCTTTTAAAGTAAGCGTGAGTCCTCAAGTGAGTTTTTCAGCGCCTCGCGACATCGCCACTAGTATGACGTAGACGGAGGCTCCTTGTGACGTTTCACAAGAAAAGCAGAACATTCACGAGGTGCACATGAAACCAGGACTGGCACCCAAGGAGGGCTAGTGTTCCTCAGAAATTTAAACCTATGTCTCACTGCGCAGTTGCGTGTTTCTATTTTTCCTCACGCGTTCGGAGCTCCATATGCATAATCGTTCAAGTAGAGTCCACTCCAAACGGTATGTTTTTCTTCGTGCCATGACACGTAAATTGATAAACATCTGTTGAAAACGGTGATACAATCAAAAGCACATCGCGCACGCGCATTTTTCTTCCGTGCTATGTTTCTCATTGGACAGATTTAGTTTAGCGTCGGCAAGCGGACGCAGCTTGCCATATGAAATGGCTGGCAGGCTGCGTCCGCAGAGCTGTAGTGGACGCCCAACTAAATCAGCCTATTGTTGGAATAACCTTGCTCGCGATATGCATGTGCTCGCGAAATGTGCCCGCTTACTATTGCAGAAAGAAACAAAGAAGAGTAGCGTTATGTCCTTCAGACGAGCATCTATGAGCTTTGACATAGACAAACTGATCAAGTTTATCTTCTGGTTGTGCGCACTGCAGCACAAGACTATGTACTTTTATCTACCCTCCGGATAGTTTGCTGCGCCTTCCCACCAGATGTTCCACTAAAGATATGCTGTTACTCTTTCGTATTAGAGGATGCTGCTGATAAGATTTATTTGTAAGAAAACTATATAAGCACGCATGCATGCGGATTGTGGAACTTAACGCATGGTGCATGTAAAATGGTGTAATATGATATAATGTGTGATTATTTGCAAGGAAATTAAGTGCGCATTCACGCGAATTGCGGAACTTAACGCGTGGTGCACGTATATTGTTGTAATATTATGCAATATGTGATGTTATATGTGACGTAATATGATGTGATGTGATGTATTATTATGAACAGCCGGTGTGGGAAATTATGACGTGTTTTCTTGACCGCAAACCACTGACTGCAGAACAAAGAGCGAAATTAGACGACACGAAGTTTTGCGAGTGAGCCCTTAATGTATTTCTTCGTTTCCAGAGTTTTATAGACATTCATTCGGACGCTTGATGTAAGATCCACTTTTTGCGCAAGATCTTTCCACACTACCTATTCCGAAGAATTACGCTACTGAGTCACGCGACCATGTGCGAGACAGAGACGGTTACATGGAATAGACATTAAATATAGACCTTCCTTTACCATCCTATGCTTGCATTTATACTAGACTATAAAAAAAAGTCACAGTTTCACCGCAAGGGTGAAGCAATGAATGCGATAGCAACAAATTGTAATGTTATACGAAGTGAGGCTGGCAGCTAAGACTTTTGGATCCGATCTCACGCAAATCTAGAAAACGCTTGTTTAAGAGAATTCTCTTCGCGTTGAGAGCGCAGCACGTAGAAGGGGCACCGGCCGCCCGCTGTCGGCTGCCGAGATGGGGAGATAACGCGCGCGCCCGCGACAACCGCGGTCGTAAAATCGAAGGTCGCTCGAGGGACCCCCACCCCCCTTCGCGTCTTTTCACGCTCGCGAATGACGGGCGGTGCCGGTTGAACAGTTGGGGGAATCTTATCGCATGCGCCTCGGAGCGACGGAGATGCCGGCTCGTTTGATCGCCGCTTCAGCCGCGTTCACCGCTCCCGCTCGCCCGCTATTACCCGCTGGTAGAACGTACGATGCGCAGGAGGTTCTTATCAATTTGGACTTCATACGCGACATGACGGCGACGGCAACGGCGACGGCAAAAACCCGTCGAGACTGTCCATATAATTGCTATCGCAATAAAAATAGCAAACTAGCAAAACTTGCAAAGCCACAGCCGCAGCGGGGGTACAGTAGTTAGTGTTCGACTGCTCACACGAACGGCATGGGTTCGATCCCGGCCGCGGCGGTCGCATTTTGATGGATGCGAAACGCCAATGTAAGTGGCTCCCTGATTTAATTACACGTTAAGGAATCCCAGGCGTTCGAAGTTTTCTGTCCTCAGTTACGGAGTGCCTGATAATCGTATCGTTGCCTTGGGCAGCAAAACTCGAAAAAAAGAAAACATTATTATTTGTAGTATTGCAAAGCGTCGGGATAAGCGCACCCGAAATATCAGCGCGATAGCAATGAAACTAATATAAGCCAGATGCTCTTCGACGATGCACAGAGCGACAGCCAAGGCGGGGACCGACTCTCACGATGCACAGAGCGACAGCCAAGGCGGGGACCGACTCTCAGCACGAGCTGCTCGTTCTCGTCGAAGAGGGCGACCCACTAGAAGGCGCTGGAGAGGATGGCCCACTGTATAGCTCCAAAGCTTCGCTACACACAAGACAGTCGTCATCCTTTCGCCCACCGACCACTGTTCGAGGCTCAATGATCGTTAGACGGAAGCAATTTTGGCAAAGCCTTATGTACGTTATAGTCTTCTTAACAGTCTCGTCGACGTGGATTCGCCTCTCGGACATGACAAAAAAATTGGGGTGTGTTCCAATGGAGTATTTCTGAAATGTCAGCACACCGGCGACGCTAAAAACATTATAGCAACTTTGAGGGCAGAGTGGTTAAGAAGTGATTCAAAGGTGCGCTCCCCCCCCTAACTATTTCCCCCTTCCTCATCCACAGAGGGATGCATGCCCCGCTGGTCGGCGTGCATTAGCAGCCCAAATTACTAGCTACATTTTGTTCTAGAAAGTGTAGTGCACTGCTCGGACGAACCATGCGTACACATGCTTTTAATTACGACAGCAAAACCGACGAAATCGTTTTCTCGGTCTTCTTTAATGAGCAGTAACTTCGACATCTGCCGATAGCCCTCCATCCCCGCCACAACTCCTCCTCCTGGCAAATGGGGAACCTACGTGGCAGCAGTGCTTACCAGACCTCTTCAACGCAAAGTCGTCGATGAGGGAAGACAAAATTCTGGGTAGTTTGAAGTTCAATTCGCAAGCAGACATGGCAAATGTGCAGCAGTCGGCTAAAAAAACGAAAGGTTTATATACTTCACAGCAATGCACAGAATATTATAAACATTGAGAGAAAAAAAACGCCAGGCCTGCGCGGAACACGCAGCACAGTCACAGAGAAATCTGGAGGAACGGACTTTCTAGAGCCCGTTGTAAGTTCTCTTGGGGCGACTACTACAATTACATTTGCAGGGTACACACTGCGTCATAAATCGTGATAATTTCGCGAAAGTAGAGTAGTAGCCACTATGTCATTATTCATCATCTTGTGGAGAAGCGAGTACACATAGCTCGCCTACAAAGAATATATCCACTTTCGTAATGTTGTGACTGACGACGTCGAAAAATTATGCCCGAGTCCTTTGCAATACGTGCTAAGCTTGAAACCACTGTCTCGTTACGCAGTTTGCATTTCGTGAGGCCAAGTTGTTATTCTATTACGCCGTATTTAATCTTTTAACATTATTTCTCGCCCGATATGACGGTTGTATTGGGTTTTTTTTTCTTTTGCGAATGAATTTCAAGCACCGCGCGGCTTTGAGGAAAAATCCTCAACTGCTACGCAATGAGCCGGTGTTCAAATGCCGCTGGATCCTGCATATTTTTTTTTTTCTCATTGTGCGCGATAGACGTAACGCACACCGGTCGCGGCGGCGGCGGCGGACAGGTGCGCCACTAAATGTGGCTGTTGTTGTGGTTCTCATGACAGCATTTGTCGTAAAAATCAACTAGCACACGTATGCGTAAGATCTGTCAGTGGCTACGCCACAATGCAAGTTGCAAAAAATTAATAATGGATACAATAATTTGGACAGCATGCAAATGACGAATATCTAAAGGTTCAGAAACATAGGTTATTAGCGGCTGACTGTAACATAAATTCAACAGTAAACAAATCAGGTAACAATAGCTGACATTATAATCAATCGTTAATAAATCCCAGGAAGTTGAGCAGTCTCACAGAGTGCTGGCGAGCCTTCTTCCATCGTACGGCGCTATTTTGCCCGGGAGTCAAGTTGTCCAGGTGACTGTCATGCCGTCACTGACCAAACAGCGCGACGGGAGGTCATATTTGCCGCCTCAGTGAGGTCGGCATCAGCTGCCAGGGATACTTAGAAAATGAGACGTTCGTAGAACGCATCGACGTGCTCAATTTGCTGCTTTACTTTTTTTTTTTTTTGCACCTTTTCAACGAAGGCTCCCTGGATGCGACCATAATCTCTTTGCGGTGTTGTAAATATGCGTGACCCCTCAAAATGTACGCTGCCAGGACCGATTTTGCGGTTTCTAATAGGACATGTGTTATGGCGTTATGGCGCTACTAGGTGACGGTAACTTCTATATGCAGCTTCTGGCCATGCTGTACTAGACTAGACGGCTTAGCACAACGATGGCCAGCGCTTACTTAACTTTTCATCTCCCCAGATTCTCTACCTAGGGAAGTAGGGCCCTCGATCAGTGTTGCCTTCGATGGGCGTGAGAAATCCGCTAGAAAGCAATAAGAAATCCGCCAGATTCCGCTAGATTCTAAAGCATATCCGCTAAATTTCCCGCTAAGACTTATTTTATTAAAAGGAAACAGTGAAATTTCGTATGATAAAAACCTTTATCATTCTTAAAGGCTCCCCAAAACTATGAGAGCTGAACTATCATATAAAAGAGTCTTCCAAAGAGTGTAACTGGAATGCTAGAGGCTTCAGTGCTACGGTTGTCGTCAACCTGATCATAGATGAGGCTAAAAGTTACCAATGTTCACTAAGGTTGGGCGTTGGGCTAGTTGGTGCAGCATAATTCCAATGTTTCACAGCGCAGCAGGGCGATTTTTCTCCACTGGTTTCCAACGTTGCGATTGATTCCGGGGGCACTGGCATTGCCTCCAGGAGGTGAATCAATGGCTCCTTCATGATGCAAAAAGTGTTTTCGACCGACAAAAGTGATGTCTTCTGGAGAACTGTGATGAAGAGAAGTCGCTGCCTGATTTGATCAACTAGCGTGGTAATAAACCTTATGCATCTTTCTCGCATCACAGCTTCATCTGTGAGAGAGAACCCGTCGGTCTTCTCGGCCTTCATGCTGTCAACGTACGTCTCAAAGTAGCCCAGATATGGCTTGGGGTTAAAGTGGTCCTCACGTCTGGACATCTGAACGTCCACCTTCTCTATCGGAACCACGATTTTATGAAGCAAGCTTGAAAGCAAAGTCATGAGGTCTTTCGGCAGCTTTGTTTGATCCACATCTATCGCCTCGAATGCCTTGTAACCTCTGCAAATCTGTCAGAATCGGTCTAAAAAAAAAAGAAAGTACCCCAGATTGATCCGATTCTCGTACATACCGTACAGCACTTCTGCCGCGTAGCACTTTTCAGTGCGCCTCGCCATCTCCAAATGCATCTTCAATTCGGCCCACTGGTCTACGATCCTTGAAACAGCTATTTCGACGAGGGATAGCCACCGCGTCCTGCACTCTTGCAAAATTTTCAGTGGTTCATCGCCGCAATTCATCAGACCGTGGAAATTCTTGTATGCAATTTACCGGGCAGGGGGATCTTGCCAATCAGTAGTACGTTTCGCTCACAAGTTTCTCGGCAATGCTTCCGACGATTTTTGAATCAGTGCACTGTGTGATCCGCCAGAAATCCGCTAGGTATGAAAATGGCCCGTCAAAAAAATCCGCTAGCCGCTAGACAAATTTTTTTCCCCGTCAGAATCAAATAAAATCCGCCAGATTTAGCGGAAAACCCGCTAAATTGGCATCACTGCCCTCGATATGTTTCCAATAACGCCCACTTCGTAGTCTCCGAACACCGTGTCACAATATATTGGCCGAGACCCCCTTAATCAGAGGCGACAATGACGTTTGTGTTACGTCTCCATCGTCTAAAGAGATGTTGTATACGCATGCTGCACCTGCAATTTCCTCATGTGAATGGAGTGATGTCTTGGTTCCCTGCACGCGCGGCACACGGAATTTCATCGTTTTAGGTAACAAGATGGTAGTATCTGTCCAAAACTACTCAAGGGCGCCGCCATCTTGGACTGATAAGCGATCGTTTTGCCGGTTTTCTATGTTGTAATAGGAAATGATCATGGTGATGAAACGTTGAATGTACCAGCCCAAGCATTTTCGGGCATCCGAGTTCACAGTAGCACTGTTTGTTTATTTGATACGGCTACAAAAAGTGCAACGTTATCAGTCCAAGATGGCGGCGCTTGAGCACCTTCGGAAAATGGTGCTCAACGAAACTTCGGCACTAAACAGTAAAAGAAGGATATAATCATTCTGTGTTCAAGGCATTCCCGCCGCAAGTGTATTGACAATACCGTTTCTACAGCGTAATCGCGTAAAAAAGCGAAAATGTTATAAAAGCCAGGTGAATTCATGACTGTAAAAAGTTAATCATACCTAACACAACAAGTATTAGTAAAATCCCAAGCATCCGACTAGTCAACAATAGTTGCTCCTTCGCGGCACGACTCAGCTTAGGAGAGCGGTGCTCGTTAATCAACGTTTTGCTGCGTCGCAAAATGGCAATCCGTGGCACTGCGCCTCAGTTTCCACGGTATGTCTGACGGTGTGATGCGCTACGTAGTCACATATAGGGCCGCCAGGGGTCAGCAATGATCGCACCGGTGTGTTTGGGCTAATAATAAAAAAAAGAATTCAAGAAAAAATCCAGGGAAGATGTCCAGCGCAGCTGCTGTTTTGGTCGGCGATACATGACAATACGAAAACATTTCGGGGGAGGGGGCTAAAGTTCCATAAGCCCTGGCTACGCCCCTGGTCATAGCCTTCGGATGAGGCTGCTGCGGTGGTTCGGGAATTCCTAACGCTTGCTGAACTTCACGAACAATGTCGGCGATCGATTGTGCTTGAGTCTGTGGCGAGGGTAACAGCTTGCGCAGTTCCTTCCGCATGATCGCTCGCATAGGCGTGCGCAGGGTTCCCCTTCAGGGGGGGCAGAGAGGGGCGAAGGTTCATCGCAGCGCCCCCCTTCCTATTAAGTCAATGTATGGGGCAGAATTTGCGCCCCCCTCTCTCAGGTGACTAGGGGGGCGGCCGCCCCCTCTGCCCCCTCGTGCGCACGCCTATGATCGCTCGGATCGTTTCACGCAGGTCGTCGGAGCCGAGTGGTTGAACGTCTGCGAGCCCTGGAGTCGAGCGGCGATTGAATTGTGGGGTGCGCACCTCCAGCGTCTTTTCTATCGTCGTCGCTTCGGAGATGAATTCCTGGACAGTGCCCGGTGTTTCCGTATCAGAACCGCGAAGAGCTCTGCTTCACTCCTCGCCAGTGGCGTAGCCAGAAATATTTTTCAGGGTGGGGTGGGGGGGTGGGGGGGGGGGGCACCTCCTTGATTTCGGGGTGCCCTCCTTGAAATGGTCATTTTTCGCTCTGTATGCCATGGCGAAAAAAATTTCAGGGGGGGGGGGCACGTGCCGGTGTGCCACCCCTTGGCGACGCCACTGCTCCTCGCACGAGATAGCAAACTTTCTTGTCTTCTGGCATTTCGGGGTTGGCGTGGCGGAATAGTCGGGTCATCTCTTCCGTGAAGAGGGCGACGTTTTCGTTTGGGAGCTGTGAACGGGTTTCGAGCAGCGCTTCGGCCCTCTCCTTGAGGATGACGCTCGTGACTGTAGCCAGGAACCTGGTGCGAAATATGTCCCACGTTGTCAGGGTTCGCTCTTGGTTCTCGAATCAGGTGCGAGCGGCGTCTTGCAAGGCGAAGTACACATGTCGAAGCTTGTCTTCGGTGATTCAGGCATTGAAAACGGCGACTCGGTCGTATGCTTCCAGCCAGCTTTCCGGGACTTCAAGTGCTGAACCGCGGAAGGTGGGTGGCTCCTTCCGCGGTTGCCGGAGCAGGATGGGTGCAGACGGCACCGGAGCTGTCATCGTCGCTGCGGTCGAGGTGATGGTCTTCGTCTGCCGGGTCTTTTCAGGTAGAGGCCCGTACTCTGGCGATAGACCTTGTTGCCTTCGGCTTGCTCGCTCGATGAAAAGCAGTCCTTGTTTTGCAGGAGCAGGGTTGGAGCGTTGCTGGCTTCCACAATTTCTTCGATGTAGGCAACCGTCGTGCCTTTTATGGCGTGGTGGGTACCTTGCATGCGCAATAGTTGCCTCAAGAGAGTGTACAACGGGCTCTAGAAAGGCCACTCCTACAGCTTTCCCTGTGACGGTGCTGCGTGTTTCGCGCAGGGGTGGCGATTTTTAGTTCGCGCTCGTCCTAGTGTACCTTGTGCGTTCGCTTCGTGCGTCCTCCTTTGTGTTTGAGCAGCCCGCTTTAAGTGTCGAGCTGTGACAGTTGTTAGTTCGCGCTCATCCTGTGTATGTTCTTTCCGTGCGTCCTTTCTGATTGAGAAGAGCGTTGCATGTTTGGAGCTGCTTACCGCTCTTCGCGTGACATTACAATTTGTTGCTATAGAATGCATTCCTTTGCCCTTGTAGCGAAACAATGCACAATAAACACTCAGCTACTTCTGTCAAGGCACGTTTCACTTTCGTGTTATAGGCGATTCCTATGACAGAGGGATCAGCCATGTTATTTTTCAGAGCAGTTTTAAGCAATGGCGTAGCTTCTCCGTGGGCGTAGCTCTGGTAGAACATCTGCTTGCCACGGAGACAGCCTGAGCTCGATTCTCCGTTCGAAACAAAAAATTTTTATTATTTGTTTTATTTACATCTTTCTCGATTTTACGGTCACGAACAAGATGATGATTTTCCGCTCACAACCAACGATGCCGATACCGACGCTGACGGCAGAATTTCTGCGAAACGAGCTCTTTAACGCTATCGCGTTAAAACTTTCTGAATGTTTTTGACAATCACAGTGAGTGGGCATGTGCCATGGTGATGAGGAAAGAAACAAACATAGGCTTTCGATAGTCACGTTCCCTAGGCTGATGGTGAAGCAACACCGTCATTCTTTCCGTGAAGCACAACTTCCGTGGTCGGGCTCACGCAGGAGTCTTATCAAGCCCACTCGAAACCATTGTGAGGAGTTGTTAGATCGACAAGGGGGCGAAAGATAAGCAGACCATTCTTCGTCCGGGCCTTTTCTTGAAGGAGGCGATTGTAGGCGATTGAGTTTTATCATAGATAAAGAAACGCGCACACAAGATCGTTTCGTGGGTTCGTGGTGGGAGGAATATGGCTATCTCTTTAAAAGCAGGGTTTGAGTGGCATATGCGCCGGTGACGTCGCGCAGAGACGTACAGGGTTGCCGTTGGTGGCTACTTTGCGCCAAATTGGCTACTTTTCGACCCCCGCCTGGCGACAAAAATTTGCAGTTGGCGCCATGGCTATTTTCTGGCTACTTTTAAAGTGCTGATCTGGCGCATTAAGTAGCCATTTTTTCTCATTTTTGCAGAATAAACACATTGTTTTTAAGCTTTTCTCTCGCTTCAGCGGATGCGTACGGTCGTCCCCCCACCCACCACTAGGCTGGTGCGCATCAAGGCACCCTTACGCGACGCTTAGCGCGTCTCCAAATGCGGAGTGACGCAGTTGCGTGAATGGTGACGAATACGTGGCCAGCTCGGTGCTCAAGCTCCTCGCCATCTACTGTGATGCTACGCGCAAGTTTTACGAATAATTCTGATGAGCAGTGCGTGTTCTCGTGCAAACTTGGGAAAACAGACATCTGTAACAAAATTTAGCTGGCCTGTTCATCCACAACCAGAATTTGGTCTGCAGCTTCAACGAAAATCTGTTTCAACTTTACATGTTCCTTCTGACTTGCTGGCTGGAATATTCTAACATAACTTTGTGTCTGGCAAGAACTCATATTTTCTACATAAAATATATGCACGCGTAATCAATTTATCATAATTCGTTCACTTAATTTATTTTCAACTTATCGGTGGCTTTCTACGCTCTTACTTGTTCAAAATGGTATTATTAAATGATCGATACTAAAGAATCTGCTCATAATACCACTTCTGTTCCACTTGGCTACAAATTTGGCGATAATATTAAATGGAATGGCTACTTTTGGCTACTTTTGGCTTGAGTTCTGGCTCCTTTTCAAGTCCACCCAACGGCAACCCTGGAGACGTACCCTCGGCGACCCGGGTGAACCAGACACCACACACCACTCATCATGTATTACGTCGTGCCGGCCTTTCATGCATGCCAAAAAATTGAACCTTCCAAGAGAGCAGACAGTTCTTGGAAACGCAACCAAGGTGACGAGTATCATTGTATGGAAGAAAGCGTGCGGTGAACATGGGAAATATTGGATCTCCTTGCCTAACATATTTCATTCTCAACATGGTTGAGGTCTACCATGTGTCGTAGATCGAAAATTATCATCATCATGAACAGGCACTCTTTGCGAGTCGTTGCAGGGATGAGCACAGAAATTGCTTTGCAAGGTCAGACTCGATATAGCATAAATTAGCACGTGTGGTAACTCAAAACTGTGTGAATGGTCAAGCAAATGGAAGAGCATGTTAACGCAAATGCGCACATAAAAAAAATCAACATTGCTTGCATAAATACGTGTTGAAGGGTCGGGAAAAAATAATATAAGTATGCCATTTGTATAAAAAATGTCACAGTTTCGCCGCAAGGGCGAAGCAATGAATGCGATAGTAAGAAATTGGAATGTCACACGAAGAACGATGAGCAGCTCGATATTTATAGCGCGCCGCTGAAGTACAAAGACGGACGCTCAACAAGAACGCGCATGTGTACACAGGACAAGCGTGAACTAACAAGTGTCACAGTTGTTACATATTTGTGTTTGAGCAACGCGCGGGAAGTGTCGACAATGCAGAACCCGACGCTCTTAGATATTTCTTTTTCTTTTAAACTGCGCCGCGTGGAGTGACCCCTCTGCGTCCCCTGCCACGTGGTGGCGCCTCACCCAAGGTGTTCCCGGCGTTCTTTTTTTTTTTTTTTTTCAGATCACGAGTGGGTACGGAAAGGGGGGCCACTTTTTCGTGCGCGTCTCAAGGGCAGTTTTCAAACTGAAAGAAAATGTAGGAGCGTTGTGTGATAGAAAACACGGTCAAGCTTCTCCGAGATCTGTGTACCGCCAGCAGCGGTAAATAGCTTATATAAATAGCTTGCCGTTCCGTAAAATGCCGGCTCAAGCATGGCGCGTGGTATAGTTGTCGAAGGACGGCGCGCTGTGGAGCGAGGGGTCAGTGGTTCGAATCCCCGGTCAGGTGCATTGGAATATTCTTCTTTTGATTTATTTTTTGTGCCTTTTGATATATGTATAAATACATATACATATCCGGGACATGACGGCTACGGCAAAAGTCCGCCCAGAGTGTCCACATAATTGCTATCGCAATAAAAAAAATGTAAGCATGACGGCGACGGCCACAACTCGCCGCGAGTGTCGATATATTTCTGTCTCAATTAAGCTATTTTTTCCCTGGGAACTATGGAAGAAATTAGGTAACCCCGAAAATGCGCAAAATGAAAATTACGCTGTCGACGCCTCCTTTTAAGTTCCCGCACCAACTGACGTCATGGTTTATGACGGGGTCTACTCTACCTAGATTTTAACAAGTAAGAACGAATTACATTGATTTGTAAGGGAGGCAGAGACTGAATATGGCAAGTTTCGTGAAATTTTGTTCAGAGAATGTGACAAAAATAATAAAAAGTACATAGTCATATGCATAGATTTCAGCGCGAAATTTAAAATCAGACTTATTCGACCTTCATTTTCCCTTGTATTAAAACCTGCTGCAGTGGCATAGACTGAAATTTTTCTCGAGGATTCGGTGCCAACTCCCATTTACGTAAGATCGCGCGTGTGTACGTATGTGTGCGTATACATACCGAAATTGCAAACATTGGGGGGGGGGGGGGGTTCAAACCCTCAAACCACCGTACTACGTTTCTACTTTTTTTTTATCAGCATTGAATTTTCATCAAATTCCATTCTCTCTATTGTGATAGTCAACTTCATCTTTTTATATTTTTTATTGAGTGCTCTGTGGTTGCTCAGTTCTTGTCTTGGTGCCTTAGCTCCAACTTCAACTGCTGCTTCAGAAATCTAGGTATACGGTTACGGTTTCGTCCATTCGATCTGTCGTACGTTTCTACTTTCATTGTCAAAAGATTTGTCCTCACGGACAATCGCGAATTCCTTTGGTTTTACCCTGACTACATCTAGGCTGAGCTGCTTCTTAGTTCTTTTCTTCAGGCTGAAGACGATCTTCACCCTCATTGACCGGTGATCACCACGCTCTTGCCTACTACTTTGGGTGGTCACTCACTGTGAAATGTATTTTGTTTCTCCGTTTCGACTTTTCCCATGTCGGCTTATTTCTGCGTTCCGTGGGAATCATCGTGAAGTACATTCTCGTCTGACCGTGTAAGCAGTGGCGGATCCAGGGGGGGGGGGGGGGTTGATAGGGGCGACTGCTCCCCCCCTTAAAGTCTCTGTCACGCCCCCTCCCCCCCCTTCTCTTCCCCCCCACCTCTAAAGTGCTTGTCGTCCACCTCCTATCACCAATTGGGACAATTGAGTGGGACCCCTGTGGCCACAAAATTAACAGTATTTGTGCCGCGATGGGGTTTTAGTGCTACTAAAAACATAAAAGTCAGGACCCCCCCCACCACCGCTCTTCGATTTCATTGCGATAGCAATTATATGGACACTCGCGGCTGGTTTTCGCCGTCGGCGTCGGCGTCCGCGTCGGCGTCATTTGCCGTATATGTATGTATATAACCGGGCCCGCCCGTCGTTCGTGAGCGTGAAAAGACGCGAGGGGGGGGGGGGAGTCCCTCGAGCGACCTTCGATTTTACGAGCGGGGGGCGCGCGCGTTATCTCCCCTTCTCGGCGGCCGACAGCGGGCGGGGGGGGGGCGACGTTCGATTTTACGAGCGCGGGCGCGGGCGCGCGCTTTATCTCCCCCTTCTCATCACCCCTTCTCGGCGGCCGGGCCGGCGTACCCTTCTACGTGCTGCGCTCTCAACGCGAAGAGAATTCTCTTAAACAAGCGTTTTCTAGAGTTGCGTGAGATCGGATCCAAAAAGAGTTAGCTGCCAGCCTCACTTCGTATAACATTACAATTTTTTGCTATTGCATTCATTGCTTCACCCTTGCGGTGAAACTGTGACTTTTTATTTTAAGCTACCGCCCCCCTTAAAACGAGTGGCTGAATCCGCCCCTGCGTGTAAACAATGTACCCGCAGACTCTTCAGCTTCCTTCACCAGTAACTACAGCAATACCAAACGTGAACAGATTTTACACGTGTTTGCAGTAGTTCGAAATTACCATTTCGCGATGCATTCAGTTCCACGTGCCGCCGCACCACAAAGCGGCGCTGTCGGTCGCTCGCTTATCACATGGCGGCGTCGCAGAATGCGGGCATGCATGTGTTCCCGTACGTGATTCAGGACGCTTTGCTGTGGTGACCACGCGCGCTCAGCTATGATACAGGGACTGTCTCCACTCAACCAGGCTGTCCTGGGAACGCTATTTACCTGGGGACTGACCGCGGCTGGTGCCGCGCTTGTATTCGTGCTCAATTCGACCAAGGTGAGAGTTTTAAAAAACGGGCGACAGCTTCACCGGATCGGCGGCGGGCCATCTCAAAAACAGCTGTTTCCTTCCGAGCGTTGCCGCTGTCGTGTGCGTGTGTGTAGTTCACAAGTGCAACTCACACCACCTGCGCTTGCTCGCATTCCGTGCATTCATACAGCGGTTGTGTCCGGTCAAAACCGCTCAATTGGTGTATAAAGCGCTTTTGTGCACCATATCGCATCTCGCTATCAGCTAGTGCATATCTGTGTGTTGGAGATAGGCACTGTTGCCGATACTCCAAGCTGGCGACCTCATGACCTGCAATGTTTTATAGTCTACACGTTACAGTTATAATCGAAAGCAAGGGAACTCTGCGATCACGTTTCGATCACTTTCGTATGAATGACGCGTTTGCCTGGCGTGCTGTATGCACGTATGTTCCGACAGCGAGTGGAATTAAAACTTTATGTGTACACTGTTCAGTTGACGATTCCAATCGCGACTGCCTCATTGCCGTAACACCGCGATGTCATACAATGCACGTTCAATCGCGATTGAGCCCGATCCGCGCAGAATTGGTCAACTGCGATTGGCTCTTTTCCGCGGCTTGCAAAAAATAAGCCAATCACGACCTCGCAGTTCGATCGCAATCAAAAGTGCACTGTGCGCCGCCCGTAATGATTATGTCTGCGTTGTATATGCATTGGAAACGCGTGTAAAGTTTACATTGACATCACAAATCGACTAACTCTTTTAACGAAAACTTCCTTCCAAACACCTTTTTGACAACTGAAATTGGCTCTCCAAGTCTATTGCCACGTAGTATAAAGCCGTAGAGTTTTTAGATTTGTTTACAACCCATTTAGCTGCACAGCTCGGTCACTGCCAAGACATTTCGGATTCACCTTCATAGAATTTTCATATCCATATGAATTTTCCTGACCTCATATTTCCAAAGTATATGGGCCCCACAAAGTTCTAGACAGTCACTGCATATACGTGTTTACTTACACGTGTCACACACTTGAATTCTAGTCATTTCACACATCTCATCGTTGCCATTTGGCTCCTGATGCCTTTTCTCTTCAATCCTAATTTCCTGTGCCATTGTAGTTATTCTGAACATAACTGCTTCGTTTGACTGCTGTTCCATGTGTGTTCTTAAAAGCTATTGCAGCAGTATGTGCCATTACCGTGCTTCCCTCAGGGACCTGACTGCATATTTGCTAACCGTGCACTCTGCTGTATTTGAGTGCGAGTGCTCTAAATTGGGCATTACTGAAAGGCTGAAATCGAGCATCTCCTTTGCAAGCAAGCACCTTGGCATTGCTTGTATTTTTAACTGTATGGCACAGTTCTATTTCACTTGTATGATGTTTTCGTAGCAGTAATGTTGAACTATGCCTATCTATGCACTGTGGCCTTTTTAATTTGTGTTATCTATTGTAAGCACTTCAGGCTTTCTGCTTTCACCCAGTAGTTATCCAATAGCGTTCAGCATTAGCAGTATGTACATTCTGCTACCGTTCTTTATTTGCGAAAACTTTCAATGCTGTATTGTTTACAGAACCCTCATGCTGCGCTTATGTTCCATTTATTGTACATGTCCTGCGGTGTCTCATACTGTCAGGATAGCAGTATATGCTCGTAAATGGTTTGTCAGGTGTCTATCAAACTTGTAACAGCTGCTGTCAGAGAAGCTTCTGCGGTCATAATTAGTCTAGTGCACTTCGCTATGTTGCCCGTTATATCCCATCTGTCTCCTTGCGACCTTAATTCCGTGTCAGTCAACCTTTTCACCTGTCAGTCAAGGAAAGCGTGTGTATGTATAGAACTAAACAAAAGGTTCCTTTCACCGTTACAAGCACAATTATCAAGTTATGCGTGTGTGTGTTCGTTTTAATTACTCGCAAGCTTAGTCTTGCAGTTGCATGAACTTGGCTTTTTATGGCCTTAAGTTGTTTGTGTTGTCGAAAATATCAGGCATTGTTCATTAGAAATGGTCTTATGAATTTTATGTTTCATTGTTGCAAGCCCCTCATCATTGACAGCAGCAACCTTTATGCTTGACGAAAAAGATGCGCAGTCATTGTATTGTAGGGCTGCTAACCTATGCAACATGAAATTGGAAGATAACAAAGAACCTTAAAAAGCGAAAGACTCTTCAACATGAAAATGATAGATGTAAGATTAAGAGACATAAATGCAGCGTCGGGTATCACATAGCAGACAGAGATAGCTATTTATCTATTGAAGATTAGGATGAAGATATGTAGCCAGTTAACTAAATCATGGAAAGCCACTACCTGGTGATATCAGGGAGTAACAGAATAGATGTTAAGGACTGGGAAGTACGGTCAAATAAGGCACATATGTGTACTCAGTGATAGCTTAAGAACACGGTACAAGCTCCACCCGCAATGCGTTTGCCAATCAGCTCTGTAAGACAGCTATGTCATCAGGAGTCTGTACGAAGCGTGCATATTTTCACTCTACTTAAAGGCTAAGCATATCGGTGAACAAATGATCCTTGCTCCCATCTAAAGTATCACATTTGGCCTGGGTACTGATATCAATGTCTCCCTCAAAAGTTTCCTTGTCAGTCAACTTTTCCACCTAAAACGGGCAATGCATAAATGTATCATCTTGGCAAAAATTGGGGGACCCTTAATCTTCGCCTTTAAGAGTTAAACGCGATAGCGATATCCTGTCCCTAGTGCGTACTTCAATCACTTAGTGCATACTATGTAATGGCTAGCATGCTTTAAACCAGGAGCAATTATGCGCGGCAAGTGTGCGAAATGTTTTCGAACTTGCTATGCACCCACTACGTGGTGTTAAGGGAATACGCGCAGTAAGGTGTGTGCCGTTTGTAATGGGTGGCTGGCTTTAAACTATGAAATTGTTGTGATAGTCACATATTCTGACGCCCGATGGCAATGTACGCTTGTACCACGCAATATTCCTGGGATATTACATGTTATATTGCGACGCCTATATAAAAGACGCTTGCGTTTGCGACGCATGAAAGTTATTTTCACAGCATTTCCAAGCAGAGGAAGTGATTTTCACGGTATTCCCAAGCAGAGGCATGGCTGTGTGGTAGAACACCTGCTTGCCACGCAGACGACCCGGGTTCGATCCTCACTCGGACCCGAACATTTTTATTATTTATTTTATTTGCATCTTTCTCGATTTTTCGGTCACGGACAAGATGATAATTTTTCGCTCACAACCAATGACGCCGACGCCAGAATTTCTGCGAAACTAGCTCCTTAACGCTATCGCGTTAAAATTAATCATCTTAAATGTCGAAAGCCCTTGATGTCACAAAAATGAAACACCATTACTGACTGATGGCCTTTCTTTAAGTTGGACAGTGGTGTCTATAACAGAGAGAGGCTTACAGCGTTGCGGACTATAGGCAGTCTTTAAAAGTGAGAAAACTTGAAGGCATAGAATGGGATTGGGCTATGCGCTAGGCATCATTGATTGAAGACTGGTCGGATAGGCCTCTCCGTCTTGTGGTGGACATGGAATGGGCATGATGTCGAGATGAAGAAGCTCATTGTGAACGAGAGCGTTAGTGTGAGAGCCGAGAGTTTCTTTCTACTAACATGAATAAATATAGGCATGCCTTCTTTGCTTTTAGTTAATCTCCACTTAACGGGAATCGGTAATCGGCGCGATTTCAGACATTCTCGCAATTTTTAACGTATCACTTTATTATTTCGCGTCCTCTCAAGCTTTCCGCAGGAGGATAATCGCGTGGGGCTCGACGTGTGGGAAATGCTGAAGTCAATGCATAGCATTACTTATCACAGTAGCTTAGCGGCTGTGCCATGGCGCCACTATGCACAAGGTCACTGGCGCAATTCATGGCCATTGCAACCACGTGAGGGTGATAGGCTAAAACACTTGTATAATGTGCATTGACTGTGCATCAAAGAACTCCACGTGGTCGAAATTTATTCAGAGTGCTTTAGCCACAACGTGGCTCGCAATGAGATCATACTTTTGGTACTTAAAGCCTTAAAATTTTAATTTATGCATCGCACGACTGAAATCCAATGTCCTGGGCAGAAATTAACCAGACAGAGTGTGTCGAAAACTTTCCGCCCTACGATTTAGACTTGGCCAGGTCTCGCTATCAGTGACATTCGAAATTAGCCTATCTGCCACCTTTGCAGTGGCATTCCATTCATCATCTGGCCCATTGTTGTCTTAGTTGGCCCAGCCTATGCAGGACATTTTAAAATGTCTCGTTCCAGTGCAGGTGTCGCAGTGTTCTGTCGTTTTACAACTGTAGCGTTAGCGATGGAAACTTTCTTTTTCTTCTTGCCAACTTGACCTTTCTGTGTGTCACCAAGGCTCATTGTCATATGCTGTGCTAACCTTCTCTTTGAATTTCAAGGTCTGTGTGGCCTATCCCTCTTCTGTTTTGTTTCTGAAGACTAGTGTTACTTCCAGTATCGCGCTCCATCCTTCCGAGAATTTCTGGGCCATATGTCTGACATAATGTTAACATCATTTGATATTATAATATATACAGACATAGTGGCCAGATAGCAGTGTGAATTGGTAGGCACTCACTCATGCTTGTAAATATATACCTAGTGTAATATATTATATAATATGCTATAATATATATTACATAATATATTCCATTATTTTTTTTTATATTAATTTACTATAGTATAGCGTATCGCACTGTGTGTATCTACTACATATTTTTAACGTGATAGCGTTAAAGAGCTTGTTTCGCAAAAATTCTGGCGTCGGCGGCGGTGGCGTTCGTTATGAGCGAAAAATCACCATCTTGTCCGTGACCGAAAAATCGAGAAAGATGCAAATAAAATAAATAATAAAAATTTCCGGGTCCAGTGAGGATCGAACCCAGGCCGTCTGCGTGGCAAGCAGGTGTTCTACCACACAGCCACGCTTCTGCTTGGAATTACATCGAAAATAACTTCCTCTGCTTGGAAATGCAGTGAAAATAACTTTTATGCTTTGCAAACACATGCATCCTGTTTACAGGCATCACAATACAACATGTAGTATCGCAGTAATATTGCGTGGTACAAGCGTACATTGCCATCGGACGTCAGAACATGTGAATATCATAATGACATCATGGTTCAAAGCCGGCCACCCATTACAAAAGGCACACACGTTACTGCGCGTATTCCCTTAAGACCACGTAGTGGAGTGCATAGCAAGTTCGAAAATATTTCCCGCTCATAATTGCTCGTGGTTTAAAGCATGCTACCCATTACATAGTGTGAACTAAGTGATTGAAGTACGCACTAGGGACAGTATATCGCTATCGTGTTCAACTCTTAAAGGCGAAGCTTAAGGGTCCCCCCAATTTTTATTTCTATTTGTTGTGGTCTTGGTGCTTCCTTTTCCCTGAATTTGTCGTCCATATACGCAACAAAAATGTAACATTAGCACATGTAAACTTGAGCACGAAAGTCATGGGCAGTAGTAAAGAACAAAGACACACGTATTGGAAAAGTGTTGAGACTGAAACCATTGCTTGACATGTGCACTGTAATTGTGAAAGAACAGAAATTAAGTGATGTGTCTCAGTGGCGTAGCCAAGGGGGGTTCAAACCCCCCTTGGCTGTAAATGATTTGTAAATGATTGAAATGCGCACAAGAAATCACCAAGCGCAGCAGGTTCCACAAGCACTAATGTGAGAGCACAATATCGCATCGATGATAATGCGGTTGCTAAAGATTGTTTTGGGCCTCGCATCTGGTGCGCAAACTGAAATCGCTCTGACATCATCAATTCTAGCTGAAACAAAATGGAAGAATGCGTTCTGGTTAGCATTAACTTTTCTGTGTTTCAACTGCCCTTGATTGTTTGTCTTTAAAAAAATGTTATGATGTCCGTTTGAGTAAGGCTGCATTCTAAGAGGTTGTAGAATTGACGTCGCGATAGCATCGATGATGCCAGATTTCACATTTGGAGACAAGCTCTATCGTCGATTTTAATTGTGAGCCCTCGGGCCTGCTAAATGTCATCCTTTCATGTGCTAGCAGCAGCGTGACAGACTTTACAACTTCTGTGTGTTGTGCGTCTTTCAAAGAGCTGTGATTCACGTTGACGGGCAGTGAAACAAATTGAAAGGCATGTTTGTAACCTTCTCCGATGGGCTGCTCCTGTCGCCGCATTGACAACATTACTTTTTTTTTGCACATATTTTAGGCCTGAGTGAAAGGGCTTCCGTAACAGCTTTAGTCTGAAGTTGCTGCTCAAAAGCACTGACAGTTGCTGTGAACACTGTCAGACTTGCTCATGTTTCTATGGCGATTCTGGTCATAATTCGTCTCTTGACGTCGGTGATGACGACTGTGTTTTCTGGACGCACACCAAGAGTGTGACGATGACGAATGCGCCGACCTTTGTGACCTAAAATTGCCTCTCAGAAGCAGTGATGGTCTCGACAAATGTCGTCATGCCATTGGATGACATCTCTAGGGTGACTTTTCATCATGACCGGTTTGTCGTGGGGTGCGGTCACCAAACCTTCGTTTTTTTAAAGACAATCCAAGAGCGAGAGATGACATTTTGCAAAACGTCAAATCTAGCTTCAGTGTTGCAGTATCCGGCTTTGGTGAAGAGAAAAGTCGGAGAGAATGATACACTCAAACCTCAATATAACGCACCCGGATATAACGAAATATCGGTTATAACGAAGTAAATGTATAATAGTCTTGCAATAGATAGAGTGTTAGAGATAAACCTTTATAACGAATTTTCGGATATAACGAACTTATTTTTGTGTAAGATGCAATTTTGTCATAATGAGGGTTGAGTGTACTTCTAAATCGGTCAGTTGACAAAGCATACAGAGCATCACAATTTTTTCTCTTTTGGGCTCTTTGTTTTCCAAGGCATAATTGCTTCAATTTTTTTTTTTTGTTGTTTTTGGCAGCTGTAAAATTTTAATGCAGAATCGTATTGGGTCATCTTGTTTTGAGGGGCTAATTTTGGGACGCTGAAAACTACAGATGTCTGAGCGACTTTAAAAATGTTATGAAAACATACTTGCTTTTTGCCTGTGACTGAACCACTGCTAACAGGTTTATTTCGTTGCATGAATTGTTTTGGTTCTGCACGCTATGCATAAGTATTTATTGAGTCACTCACATTGCCATCTTATCATCTTAAAAACTTACTGCTGTGGGCCTAATTTTTATTGCCTTGATATTGTGTTATAATATACATTGTTCATTGACCTTTAGCTATAGCTTATGCTGTTTGTTGTTGTTTTGTAAAAATTTTATGTATGCTCTTGTACTCTGTTCTCTATCACTGAAGCAGTGTACGGGTGACAAGGCCTAAGTCAGGCAACAACATTCTGCTTTTAGCCTTGCCATGCAAGACTCCCAAAGACTGAACAATCTCTAAAAAAATTAAAAAATAAATCGTTTTCTTTTTTTTTTCGCATTTTTTTTTACATTGCATGCTTTTAAGTTTGCACCTTTTCTCTGCACCAAGCCTTTACTAAGCTAACATGGTATCCCCTCTCCTTTACTTTTTATTTTCAAAACTTTTAATGGTGACGAAACATAAATAACAGCATTAAGGTGGCATAGTCGTGAGGCATTCATGTCATGTCATAGGTAATTAGGAAGATTTCTCGACTCTTAATTGTTGTCATGGAAAATTATTTGCATGACAGTAGATGCAAGTTGTCATCATGTCTGTTACTATTTTTTGGAGATACACTTATTGTTTCTGCTCGAAGCTCCTGACGAATGCAGT
Source organism: Rhipicephalus appendiculatus (assembly GCA_030522465.1). Taxonomy (NCBI): domain Eukaryota; kingdom Metazoa; phylum Arthropoda; class Arachnida; order Ixodida; family Ixodidae; genus Rhipicephalus; species Rhipicephalus appendiculatus. Next base: position 22,472 of record JALIZH010027081.1, read on the forward strand.
CAAGTATTTGACTCTTTTTCTCTTTTGTTTTCTGTTCCTGCAGCGAAAAATTCTAGATGGAAGCCTTGGATTTGCTGCCGGGGGTAAGTTGGACGTTTTGCATCAGCATTCTGTTGCCTAGTCAGTTATGGTGTCTGGTCAGTTGAAGTTATTGATGTTTTACGCTTACTAGTTTAAGGGATCACCTGATGACAGCGTGAATGCTTTCAAGGTTTTTGCTGAATTAGGCTCTCTAAAGATGAAAACAGCCCCAATGAATTTTTTTAAACTTTAACTAAAGGGAAAAAATAACTTGCAACAGCATTAGTGGATAGCTGTTCTACAAAAAGTCACAGTTTCGCCTCTAGGGCAAAGCAATGAATGCGATAGCAGGAAATTAGTTTGTCACACGAAGAACGACAAGCAGCTCGATACTTGCAACGTGCCACTGCAGCACAAAGAAGAACGCTCGAAAAGGACGCATCGGTATACACAGGACAAGCGTGAACTAACAACTGTCGCAGTTGTTACGTGTTTGTATTTGAGCAACGCGCTGCGAGTATCCACAATGCACAAGCCGACGCTGTTGTTGTTGTTGCCTCTGACATGGCTCATACCAACTCAGGGGGGATTGGCCAAGGATTGATTTATGAATATATGACTTTTCGACGTTGTTTGATACTTCTTTTTCTTTTAAACTGCGGCACGTGGAATGACCCCTCTGCGTCTCCTGCCACGCAGTGGCATCTGATGCCAAGTGTGCCCGGTGTTCTTTTTTTTCTCCTTCTAATCATGAGCGGTACAGAAGGGAGCCACTTCTTCGTACGCATCTCAAGGGCAGTTTTCAATTTGAGAGAAACGGTAAAAGCGTTGCGTGATAGAAAACACGCTCAAGATGTTCCGAGATCTGCGTACCGCGAGCGGCAAATGGTGCATATGAATAGCTCGCCGTTATATCGCTGGCAGGAGCATGCTGTGTGGCTGTGTTGGCTAGCGCAGCAGGATGCGGAGCGAGTGGTCGCTGGTTCGAATCCCCGGTGAGACGGTTTGGAATTTTTTTCTACTGATTTATTTTTCTTTATGCCTTTTTTATATACACTGAAACCTCGGTGATACGAATCTCGCGAGGGGTCACCGAAAATATTCGTATCATCCGAAATTCGTATCACCAGAAGATAGGGAAACTTAGCATGCGACAAAAGAAAGCTGGTGCACGTTTTCATTCATTGTTTCTCAGGGCCGCCCCAACGTCACGAACAGCTGTGAATGATTGCCAGTGAAGTTATTAGACGTCAATGATCACACTTGCACTCGTAAATATATGGATCGTGCGCGCGTGTGTAATTAATGAACCAGGGGTGTGAGCCGTGACAGCTTTGCTCCTTGCCAATATTTGTACGCTTTTCCGTATAACAACAGAGTACTGCGGCGAAAGTGACTTAAGAAGCGCTTTGCATGCGATAAACTCGTGAAAATTTTAGAACCGCTGTACTTTGTTGTTATTTTCTTATCGCGTTCGTGTTGGGGATATGCTTTGGCCGTGCCCGCACAATTGAAGAGTTGGCAGCTGTGCTCGTCCCCAAGATTTGCTCGCACAATCTCGGATGCTACAATGCGTAGCAGAGCGGTGGGCATAGCCGCGCTCAGGTTCCTGCGACCGCGAGTGCTTGTCGCGTCTTCCGGCTACAGCACGGGCAGCACATGTTCATACCTGCGTGGTATCGTACGTTCGTATCAAATGTCGCGGGGTGAAAATTGGTTCGCAACATCCGTACTCCATTACATTGCAAGCCAATGGGCCTTGACCGGAACCAAAGAAAAGTTCGTATCATCCCAAAATTCGTACGAGCCGTGGTCGTATCACCGAGGTTTCACTGTATACACATACATATACATATCCAGGACATGACGGCGTCGACAGACGGCGACGGGGAAAATCAGCCGAGAGTGTCCATATAATTGCTATCGCAGTAATATATTTAAGAAAAGTATGCTCCTACCATGAAAAGAAGTTTGGTAGGCCACAAAGGATTCAGAAACAGAAGATGAGTGGGGACATTACCAACACCTTGTCCACACTGACACACAGAGGTGAAACTTTTTTTCACAAGTTATATGTATAACTCATGTATCTCTTTACACCCTGCCTTAAGTATTTGGAGACGAACCACTGGTACCAATGATAGAGCTGTAAAATTTTTAGAAGAAATGGGTTATGTACAGCAATCACAGATTGAAATAGGACAATTTAGGGCTAAGTAATGCTCGTACATTCATTTCCACCATCTTCAGTTAAGGTCATATCGGCGCAATTTTGACTGGGAACGCGTAGATCAGAGCCAACTTTATCTTTTAAGATAAGATTCTTGTGGACATGATGTGGTTATCTCGAAACATTGTGCGTAGCAGTCATCATGCTTAAAAGTTTGATGCCCTGTTTGAATCCATGAGTACTGTACGTAAGCTTTAAAATAATCGAGCTTTGCTAACTCAAATATTTGATTTTATATAACTAGTACCATGCTGTGCCTGCGGCTGGCACGGGAAGGCACTAGGCACTTTTGCACCATAATATTCGGAACGTAGAACCATCAAACTTGTCATAATGTTTTAGACACAGTAAAGTAAATTTTTGTCAGTAAAGGTTGATGCATTGTATCTTAAAATTGCTGAATACAGTTTGGTAAGCTGTGTAGTGAGTCACAGTGGTCAGAATACAAATAACGAAGGAATTCCTTTTTTCTTTTGTATGTGTGTGTGTGTGTGTTTGTGTGTATGTGTGTGTGAGAGAGAGAGAGAAAACATGTCAGGGATAAAAGTTCCTAGTGCGGTTAAGAGTAAGCGGGGGTAGGCAGTGTTGCAGTGAACAAGAGAGGAAGCTAGAGCAGGTTTTTGAGCAGGTTATGCAATGCACAGGGTGGATAACAGGCCCCTTTCGTAATTGCAAAGCAAGCTTTCCTGCGATGCAGTTTTCCCAACTAATGGCAGCCAGTCACTTCTGCAAGCAGCATGTTCAAGTTCAGTTTGCTCGACCTATGATGCTGAAATTACTCTGCTCTCTTGATATTAACATGCATACAATAAGAGATGGTTAATTCAAACTCAAAGGGACTGTAAAATTGTTTGAATAAACAGAGTTCGAAGGGACTATAAAATTGTTCGAATAAACAGACTTCGAATTGATGAGCTTTTTCTGTAACAGGCACGCCCCAGCTCACGCGACTAGAATCACCTCTTCACTTGAAGCACAACAGGTGTCGCCATTAGTTGGGCGAATGTGCAGCGCAGGGAAGCGCACTTGCGGATTATGAAAAGGGGCCTAACAGGGGTCTGTTTAAAGCATTCGAAAGAAGGGAAGTGCATTGGCTTGGGATTAGGTTCTACATTTAGATGAGAAAACCTCAAATATGAAACTGAGCCTGTTATGGGTGTGGCATTATTGGCCTGTGGTAGTATTGATATTGCCCTGGGAGGTTTTAAAAAAATATTCTGGAGCGGGAGCTCTCGCATTACCCTACCGGTTAGAGTTAAGCCAGCCTACCCTTTCTCTCAGAAGCATGCTCTTTTTAGGTGGTGTTGGTTCAAAGACAAAGTTGTTTCGCTCTGTTAATGTGAATTCTCGGTTAATTCTAAAATAACAGATCATTGTTCCCGACAAAAGTAACATATTGGGATGAGTATTGATGGCTTGTAGGCTTGTGCGAATAGTGAATTTTAGGCTCGAAGCGGAATTCGGAAGCGAATAGTTATCTTGGTCGAATAATTTCGAATCGAATTCGAATAGTATATATCGCATATTACTACAAAGAAAAATGGGCATATTTGTCATGACCTAACTAACCTGCACAATATTAAAAAAAAATTGTGACAAGGTCTGTGCAAATGCCATTTTCTTGCTTCAAGAAAGAGAGAGAATAAAAAGAGAGAAAGGTAGGGAGGTCATCCAGAAGTGAAGCATCCGGTTTGCTACCCTGCACTAAGGGGAGGGGAAAGGAAAAAGAAAGATGGAAAAGGAAAGCGAACAGGAGAATAGACGCACGAATAAAAAAAAAATAAAGGTGGGGGGTGCTATAGCCTATTCACTAGGCCACTGCTTCAAGGGAAGTGGAAACAACTTTGAATAGTAGCAGGATTTGACTTTCGGTAGAATGCTAGTGATAACCTGTCAAATATGTAACGTTTGAAAATTTACTATAGCTAGAGCATATAAGCCGGTAAAACAAGCTTTTAAACTTAAAAAATGAATCTATGTGACGGTAATCTCTTCATTTAACCGTGAAGTAGGGCTTCGTGGCAGTGCGGATTTCCCCTTGATACGTGTTTTCACGGCTTAGCACCCCTCCGCTGCAGTGAAACCACCTTTACAGGAGGGGTCATGTGGACCTAAATACACCTGGAAAGGTGCTTTCGCCGCTTAGCACCTCTTCACTGCAGTGAAACTACCTTTACAGGGGGTTACATGCGGGAATAATATGCATCTATTCGTTCGTTTCGAATACTTCGAAATCTTCAATAATTTAAATGCGAATCGAAGTGAATTCGAATACTGCACTATTCGTTCGAATATTCGAAGCGTTCGAATATTCGCACAAGCCTAATGGCTTGATCTCCAATAGAACTTTCCAAGAATTTGATGTTTCTAAAAAAAACCAGTAACAGGCACACACTCAGCAGTGTCTGTCCAGAAAAAATTTGCCTTGTTAGTAGAACTGTGCGAATAGCAAAATTTTGGGTGTGAAGTGAATTCGAATATTGAAGTGTGAGTGAATCGAATCGAATATTTTTCGAATATTTCTAGTATATTTTTCGAATTCTTCGAAGTGAAATTGTAGAAAAAAAGTTGGAGAGCATTGTGAAGCATATTCTTATGAGATAACAACATGAAAGTGTTTCTTTTGGCTAGGTTCATGAACTGCTGGCGGGGGTGGTGTTTCATAGTTGTCTTATCAAGAATGAGGCAATGCAGAGGCCAAATTGTATTTACATACATAAGTGTTGCCCAAATTTCAGGTCCGAAACAGCATTAATTGAGCCCCCACCTCTGCCAAATCTATCATCTCCATGTTGAACCAGCGTTTTCTTTGTCAATACATTTACAACTGTAGCAGAGCCTGAAAGGCAGCTTTGCCGCAATACGAAAGTGTGATGGGGTGAAGCATATTGAAAATCTGAAGGGGCCACTGCCAATCGGACATTGACTGTATTTGTCTTCGGGAGGTTCGAATAGTAAAATTCCCGTACGAATCCAATCGAATAGCAAGCGCTATTAGAAAAATGTTCGCAATTTTGAATATTCCCACACCTCTATTTTAATATTAGATTTCGAGGATGTGGGAAGAAAACGCCCCTTTTTCTTTGCTGCATGCCAAGCTTTTACCTGGCCCCCTGCTAAGATGGCAGCTGTGGCTACCATCTTAGTATGGGAATCGTTTCACTTTTTAGTCGTAATTTCCACTCTAGCAATTCTTCGTAGACCTCCTTGGTATTGCCCTGTTGGTCATTGTGCCTGTTCGTGCTACACCTATATTCCTATGAGTCAGTTAATTCTTGATAAAAAGTTAATAGGCTTGAGATGAGAATTAATGTTGATGAGACGCCTTGGAAAAGAAATATAATTTGCTCTGTTCACTCATTATTTCCTTTGTGTGTTTCACATGTGCAGGTCATGCTGGCGGCTTCGTTCTGGTCCTTGCTCGCACCTGCCATCGAGATCGCAGAGTCATCGGGCGGCTACGGCCGGATGGCATTCGTTCCCGTCAGCTTCGGCTTCTTCCTGGGTGCTTTGTTCGTCTACGCCATGGATAAGCTCATCCCATCTTACGTGAGTTGCTCTGACGCTCCTCTGACTGGCCGGCAAGCCGGCAGGGATGCAAGAAAACAAAACAGAAAGCTGGGCGAGTTGGTATGTATTCATTGTTACCGAATAGCGTGTACTGACAACGGAGACAAAGAGAGGAGAACTCAACACAAAAGGCGTTCCATATTAAAAGGAACATCACAGGTGTGTGAGCCAGACGTCACTGGCACTAATAGATAAAGAGGTATCTTTTCTGCACCACACTGCCTAGTGCCTTGCTGGTTTTGGCAGACATGTTTTATCACCTTGCCATGTTAGGCTAATTTTTTTAAGTAATGTGTGACGTATGCCATTGAGTTATGTTTTCTGTAGGCTTGTGCGAATATTCGAATGCTTTGAATATATATTTCGAACGAATATTGCAGTATTTGAATTCGCTTCGATTCGAATTTAAATTATTGAAAATTTCGAAGTGTTCAAAACGGACGATAGATGCATACAGTCGACTCCCGATAATTCGAAGTCGCTTAATTGGAATTTTCGGTTAATTAGAAGTCAACAAGTGGACCCGTCAGTTTTGCATGCAGCCCTATGGGAAACGTGCAGCACCTACAGGGGGGCGCAGCAGTGCACTGCACCTATGCGCCGTCAGCGCCGCGAGTGGCGACTTGCGGCCACTTCAGTGTCAACTGGCGTGCTACGAATCGTCGTCTCTCCGTCAGCTACGCCCGTGTTGTATGCAAGTGCGTGTGCGCGAAGGTGACAGGTTTGATAAAACGGGTAGGCTTCCAGAAAGTTATCAGAGGAGAAAGGACACGAGGAGAAACGAGGAGAAAGGGACATAAATTTACGGAATCAATCATGTTTTCGATGTGACGTAGCACAGACGCGCGGCAGAGTGTTATAAAAGGGCGATTCGTGCGGCCGGCCAGCGTAAAGCTCGAAGCATAGAACGTCACCATCGATGTTTGTAAACATTATTTCTTGCAATTTTGCCTGGTTATTGTTGAGTAAACGATTACATTTGTGTCTGAGATGTGTCAGACAACCCCTTGCTATGCGCGCAAGTAATACGTACGGTCGCCGAACTGCCCGTGTTGCATTTAGTAATGCGTGGCATTTGCGCGAAGTTTTCTGTGCAGTAGTTCAGCTCCGTTTGTAGGCGTTGCTCGGGCTGCATGAGACCTTGAGTAAATTTGTCACGTGCCAGCTTTGCACGCGATATCTCAGCTGTCACGTAGCGCAATAGAGCGGCGTGGCCCGGCTTCGCTTGCACGCACACTGCTGTTAAGGACTATGGCAGTACATGGGGAATAAATTTTGAAATTCTCGTGGTCTACGACGCATTTTGCCTGGCATGCGTGACTTCTTCCTTAATGTTACTGCTTACGAACTGCGATGCGGGGGTAAACAGCAGCAGTGTACTAGGGAGCATTGCTGGATCTGTCGATTGCTTTTCGCCAGTGAATTGTGGACTACAGATTCGAGATCACTTTTCCGGATGCCTCTTCGGTTCCTCCAGCATGTTAAAAATATCAGTTAACATGCGTGGAGAGTAAATTCACAGCGAACTAGCTACAGGTTGTACTTCATAAACGTGCCCGCGGGATCACTTGCTTTACGTGGCGTCATAGGCATGCGCACGAGGGAGGCGGCCGCCCCCCTCTATAGTCACCTAAGGGGGGGGGGTGCAAATCTGCCCCATACATTGACTTAATAGGGAAGGGGGGGCGCTGCGACCAGCCGTCTCCCCCTGTGAAGGGGAACCCTGCGCACGCCTACGCGTGGCGTCCCACTAATCCAGTGTTCCCGCCGGTTTCTGAAGCACAGTCACGGCGGAAAGCTGAAAAACTTTGTTCCAGGTGCGTAGTTCTTATAGCTATCGGCACAGTTTACGACACAGCAATTCATACGCGACATTGCGAAGCACCGCTAACAACCTGACACGCCTGCGCTCATGGGTCGGCAGCTGCACGGAACACGCCAATTCCTTTCGTTCACTCCCGCACCGCGGCGCCACCGGCTCAGTGTACGTTCCCCATAGGAAAAAATGCTCGATAATTCGAAGGTAAAAGCCCGTAATGTTGGTTAATTAGAAGTTATTTTTCAGACGAGAGCCTCGAGGCGACCGTAATTTTTCAATAAAATGGGGAATATTGCAAGTGCCAAAACTTTTTAGCTGTCGGACCGCGCTGTTCCCGCCAGCACAACTGTCGCAGCTCACCGTTGTCGCCATCGCCACTGCCCGCAGCGCCACAGCTCATGAAGCGGCAAGATTGTTTAGTCAACGCCGGCGCATCGCATCGATCGCATTGGCTGACTAGGCCTTTCTTTGTGATTTGTTCAGTGCTTCAGGGCTTCAGCCACTTCCGCGCGCGCGCTGGTTTGAATCTGCACGCGTTTCCACATCTAATTTTGAGTGTTGCGGTGGCGACGCGTTTGATAATGGCAACTCGCTGCCGCTACCGAACGCTTGACCTGGCGACGAAAGTCGAAGTCTTGAAAGAAGTTCAGTGCTTCAGCCGCGCGCGCTGGTTTGTATCTGCACGCGTTTCCACGTCTAATTTTGAGTGTTGCGGTGGCGACGTTTGATAATGGTAACTTGCGGCCGCTACCGAACGCTTGACCTGGCGATGAAAGTCGAAGTCTTGAAAGAAGTTGACTAAGGAGGCACCGCCAAGCAAGACAGCACGAAAGTACGGCATTAAGCCTAACACGCTCTCGAATTTCATGAAGTGCAAACAACAGGTGAACTCGATGATGGTAGTTTTGGCACCGCTCTTGGTGACGTCCGTTTTGAAGAGTTCGTCGCCGTGGACGCAACGTCGGACAGCTAAATCGTGCAGATGGTTCAGCCCCATGATTGCATTCCTGAAAGCGACGATGACATCGGAAACGAACCACCACCGAGGGCTACCGACGTAGCTGCGGGTCTTGCTCTCGCGCAGCGTTTTTTGTTTTGTGGTTGGAGAAGACAACGCTGAAGAAGCACTTCGACATGTGTACTGCTTGGAAAACTTGCTAGCCGCAGCCAGATTCGGCAAGCAGAAGAAGATGACGGACTATATTTTTTGAGGCAACTGTCGGGTTTTAAGCTAATAAAGTGCCGTTTTTTGTGCATTTTGCTTAATTGGAAGTTCGTTTAATTCGAAGTTTTTTGCGGGTCCCGTGAACTTCGTATTAACGGGAGTCGACTGTATTACCGTATTTTCCGGTCTATAAGTCGCACCCTTGTATAAGTCGCACCCCCCCTCAAAATGGCAGTTTTTCCAAAAAAAAAAAAAACGTATATAAGTCGCACCAGTGTATAAGTCGCACCGGTGTACAAGACGCACCTGCTCACCCGGCCATCGAGTGTCGCGTCATGAGAAAGCACTGCGAAAATTCATGCTTGAGGCGGCCGTCGCTTTTGCAAGTTTCCAGCTGTTGGCAGACGCGTGCGACGCTTCCCAACATACATAAAAACAATATTTTCAGTCAGAAGTAGTTTTATTATTGCGATGGCTAGGCAGCGTTTACTCAAATCCATTGAAGTCGTCTTCTTCCGAGTCGCTCACGAACAGCGCAGCTATTTCTGGTTGTACTCCCGGCACATCACTGTCGTCCTCCGACTCGCTCGAATCCGACTCTTCAACATCAGCCACGCAGGGGGATCAAACCGGCCTTGCGAAAGCCCGTCACAATGGTCTTGTCAGATTTTGAATTTCATGCTTCACTCACCCATTTCGCCACTTCGCCAAACTCTGCGCGTTTCATGCGCCCCGTTTTAGTGAAGCTGTGTTCTCCCTCCGACATCCATGATTCCCACAAACGTCGGAGGACGGCCTTAAAGCTGTGGTTTACAGAAATATCGAGCGGCTGAAGAATCTTGGTCATGCCGCCGGGTATAATCACAGGCATAGAATTCTTCGAACTGATCTTTTTTTTTTGACAACGTCGGTGATATGTGCCCGCATGCTGTCCATCACCAGCATTCCTGGCTTCACGTGGAAAAATCCGTTGGGTCGACGTGAAAAACAGCGGTCAAGCCACACACCCATCATTTATTCATCCATCCAACCCTTCGTGTTCGCCTGAATCACCACTGTAGGAGGGAAAATATCCTTCGGCAAGGATTTTCGCTTAAAAATAAGCATGGGAGGCAGCTTGGTGCCGTCAGCGCAGCAGGCGAGCACAACGGTGAAGTGGGACTTCTCGTGGCCTGTTGTCTTCACTGTGACAGTTTTCTGGCCTTTCTCGGCGACGCTTCTCCCAAGCGGGATGTCGAAGGTCAACGGCACTTCATCCATGTTGACGGTGCGGCTCGCGCTGACGTTGTTCTTCGCTACTTCCTTCCTCACGAATGAGCTGGAAGCGTTCCAGTTGGGCCTGGAAGTCGTCAGGAAGCTTCTGGCACACTGTAGTGCGGGCTCTCATTACCAGCTGATTCCGCCGCATAAAGCGGAAACACCACGACGGACCACCATTGAACCCCACAGCATTAGTCTCTACTGCCAGAGCCTTCGCCTTCAGGCGCAGCTGCACTGTTGACAGGCCCCTTCCTTCAGCTCGCTGTTGCAGCACCCACGTTTGCAGGCTACGCTCGAGGTCGGGCCAGCGTGCCGTCTTGCCGCGGTTTGCCTTCTTTGTCGACTTCATTGTCGGGGGGACACTGTGGGCTTTGCGCCAGTCCCGGATAATTTTTTTGGGGACATCGAATTCCCTCTCCGCAGCACGATTACCATGTTCTTTGGCAGATTCAACTGCGCGCAGCTTGAACTTAGCATCGAAACTTCGCCGACTTTGCTTTCCATGTGGCGCCCTGTTTAGCGAGGCTGCTGAGCCTACGCAACTATGCTACGATGCTACGACGCTACGATGCACAACACACGCGACGCGCGGGAAGCAGCAGCCGCGTGTGCTATGGCGGACGGAAGTGACGGCAAAGAAAGCGGCTCTGAAATCCAAACTCGCCTTCCATAATATATAAATTAAAAAATACCTCTGCATTTTCACCCCTCTTTGAATATTTATTTTCTGTGCTAAGCTACATCAGCTGTATTAATTCTAGAGAGTTAATTTAGCGCTATTTTTATTTTCTTCTAAAATGCGGTTTCTGGGCATGGCCAAAGGGGGCGCACGGCGATATCCAGGCTGCCAAAGCCGCGGCATCCAACCCGATTTTGACTGTATATAAGTCGCATGCACTGACGAAAAATTCAGAAAAAAACAGCGACTTATACACCGAAAAATACGGTAGTCCGCATGTAACCCCCTGTAAAGGTGGTTTCACTGCAATGGAGGGGTGCTAAGTGGTGAAAGCACATATCCAGGTGTATATTAGTCCGCATGTAACCACAGTTTTAAAGGTGGTTCCACTGCAGTGAACTAGTGCTAAGCCGCGAAAACACACATCCAGGGGAAATTAGCACTGCCGTGAAGCCTAACTTTATGTTTAAATGACGATATTACCCTCACATATTCATTTTTTAACTTTAAAAGCTTGTTATACCGGCTTATATGCTCTAAGTATAGTCAATTTTAAAACGTAACGTATTTTACAGGTTATCACTTGCATTCTACGGAAAGTCAAATCCTGCTACTATTCAAAGTTGTTCCCACTTCCTTTGAAGCAAAAAAAAAAGGCATTTGCACAGGCCTTGTTTCAATTTAAAAAAAAAAATATTGTGCAGGTTAGTTAGGCCATGACAGATATGCCCATTTTTCTTTATAATATGTGATATATACTATTCGAATTCAATTTGAAATTATTCAACCAAAATCACTATTCGCTTCGAATTTGCTTCGAATCTAAAATTCCCTGTTTGCACAAGCCTTGTTTTGTGTGTAGTGACTGACGCATGTGTGGTACTCTGTTTGTTATTTTCTTCCGTTTTCCTTCATTAAAGTTTAATTGAAAGTGAGCGCTTGTGTCGTGCTATTCTCTCTTTGTCTCTATCGTTAGTGTTCGCTCTTCAGTAACAAGGGATGCAGATGTGATGAGGGACGTTTTGTTGCTGTTACTAAGTTTCCACCTGCTGAGATTATCTTAAGTGTGGCAGCTTTAGAGATACTTGGGAGTAGCATATACCCTTAGAGGGACACTAAAGTAAAACAATAAATACTCTATAAACGCGTGTAAGGGCCGCACTTTTTATTCCAAGAAATGCGGGGCAATTTACTGGGTGCGGCCCATACACACGAAATTTTTTTTTTAAAGTAAAAACAACACACCAGTTAGCAAACGAAGAGCGTTTATTGCAGTATACGGCATACATGCTTCATCGTCGTCACTCAACAAGTCCTCAGACTCCCGAGATGGTGTGTTGCAAAGGACCAACACCCCACAAGCAGTCATTTTCAGCGTCATCCAAGCGGTTAGATATCCTAGCGACTTTAAAACTTCGGGACACAATGTCCGTCGACACCGAGCTTCACGCAGACAAGATCCACCCAAGTACAGTCGCAATCGGTGGCCTATTCAGCCGTCCGGTCGGTGTCTGCTCGTGGCTGCCGCTTGCCATCCGTTCTTGTAGAGCCTCCGGAATTCAACTCTGACAGGTCGATTCACGCTCACATCCAATGGTTGCAGCATTCCTGTGAGGCCGCCTGGAATCACGGCCATGTCTGTGCCGACATGGCACAGCTGCTCCTTCACCTTATTGGTAAGGTGACTTCGGAAGCTTACTAAACACTAAAAGTGACCGTTTGGCCAACAAAGCTTCCGGTCAGTTCTGCCAAACACTTTTCAGCCAGTCAAGCACTAAGTCATCATTCATCCACCCCTTTTCTTTGGCTCTGACTATGATTCCCTTGGGGAAAACTTTGTTGGGAACTCTCTTCCTTTTCAAAACAATGAATGGGGGTAGCTTCTGCCCGTCTGCGGTCGCACAAAACATCACTGTGCAGCGTTGGCACTTAGCGCCAGTGGTCCGCACGGCGACAATCTTCTTGCCTTTTATTTCGACCGTGTAGTTCTCAGGATAGTCAAACCACACAGGAATTTGATCAGTGTTCGCTATTTGTGACAACAGATAATTGTGCTGATGGCGCAGGCCAATGACATGCTTATGAAAACTAAGCACCTTGTTGGTGTAGTCTTCTGGCAGCCGCTGGCACACCGTGGTCCTTCGCCAAAAGGAGAGCCCCTTTCTTTGCAGAAATCTTTGCACCAAGCCAGCACTGGCCTTGAAATCCCTGGCCGGTGTGTTCTTCGCGCATGCCAAGGCTAGTGCCTTCATGTGCAGCATGTCCGTTGTCATGTCACGTGCATGTCATGCGCAGCATGTCCGCAGCGTGTCTGGAGCAACTCTTCTTCCAACTTCTTCCAAATCTGGAAACTTGCACTGCTTTCCTTCAAAAGCGCGCTTTTTGCTGTTGGTGTTTCACAAGGCTTCTTTTTGAGCGAACCAACGTCGGAATACACTTCTCGTCGATGTCGAATTTTCTGCCAGTGGCACATGTCCCATGCTTGAGAGCAAACTCAATCACCTTCAACTTATAGCCAGCCGTGTAGCTATTCACAATGCCCATAGACTGTCGCGCCAGCAAGCGGAATTCAGGAGCGTCCTCTCAAGGATGTTTAATAGACGATGCAATGGCAGCTCTACGCAGTCGCTCCTTTGTACAGCTCTGCTAGCCTGTATTAACGTGTTAGCAAGAAATGAACACTACAACTTTGCATGTTTCCTGCATCAGGGAACAAACCGGGCCCTCCGTAGCACGATAAATCTGATTCGTTCTGGCGAGACGCGAAGTAAATACGTGGCAACTCGCACTTTCACTGATAGTCCCACAGCGTACACATATCAGCTTCGTGAGGTTTTCTGTAGCCACGTAGGTTAGTTAAATTTTCTCGTCTGACCTTTCCACTTGAAACTCGCCTCGTTTTACTTGCATATAGCATTCGTCAGGGCTTTAGTTGTGCATGAATCCCATAACATTGTATGCGGGAAGTCGAGCACGCTCGCAAGCAATCTCAAATTTGCCAGTGCTGTGCCACTTGTTTTTGTGCGTTTGTTGATTGATGGCAGCACACTGCGAGCGATTTGCTTGTTGACCTGTTTGAGAGCAAAATGTTCTCTGCGCCCAGTTAATGTGGTGATGCGGAATGGTCGAGTCATTCGGCGGAGGAAATTCTTCAGATTGCTTTCATCAGGGATGTTGAAAGAAACCATCTTGACGATGAGGATTTTTCACATGGACGTAGAAGGCTGTAAAAGCGACGATGAATGATCAGCTGCTAACTCGCGAGGAGCGAGTTGCACTTCACGTGCCCTCGTGCGTTAATGTTTTTCACACTTGTAGGTCATTTTGATTGTATTTAATGGATAATATCCTTCATCGAGATCAAAATAAACACAGTTTTTCTTGTGCATTGCATGTAGTGCAATTATTGTGGATGGAGCGCCGCATACTGCGAACACGCTCGAGCTCGAACAGCGAAGCAAAAAAGTTAGAGCAATGAAATGTGCAGTCATGGCCACAACGCCTCTCGATCGGCTAACTTCTCCTGTACTTTACTGGTACCTTCTGAACGGCATTGTTGTGCGACGAATTTTCGCAATGTTGAAGAATTCGATGTTGTATCCTTTTCTATATTCATGCTTCGATCCTGCTGATCGAACCTGCAACATCTGAGTGCCGTGAATTGTGCACGGCTAGAGTCTGAGCATGGCTGTGACACATGCACTACAGAATGGGATGTTAAATGCTTGTGTTCCGTTGAAGGAGCAACTCCCTGTTCCTGACTGCGCGAGTAATGACGGCGGCGTAATATGTTTGCAAACCATCACCACATTAAACATTCCGTCCCGCGCAGCAGCGATGATGCTACTCCAATATGCGAACCCATGCAATGTGCAAACCTATCGATCTGGCACGCGTGGTGGTCTATGTGAAAGATAACTGTTAAGGGATTTGATTTCATCTTTATGCAGGTTAATCGATGGTTGGCTCATGCATGTGTTACCACTATTATCAATATGCCATGCCTCAATCATGAGATGCGTTTCTTCATTCCTATGCCGGTACAAAACTGCACATTCATCGAATTTAGGTGTGCACTTACACTCTCGACAATGTAAAGAAAGATTAGAAGGTGGGCCTCCGGTTAGCAATCTCTTATGTTCCAATAATCTCTGGTTAACCCTTTGTGCGACAGTGGGACACATACGTCCCACTTTTTCGTCTACAGAAAACATTTTCTCCCACACCACCCGTTGCAATTAGCGCAACATTAAGTCACTCATATCTTACCTAAGTCTTCGTAATCTCGAAAAAAATTCTTTTACCACGCTTTTGAAGGGCGGATGTAGTGTTGCAATAGCGTTGAATTTTGGTCAGTTTTTTATGATCGCTTCTGAATTTTCCACTTCTTGAGATACATAGAACCTACCAATCAATATGCCGGATAATTTCCTCTTTTTCTGGTTTTTGAGAGAGGCGATCTTGGCTTGATCACGTGTTTTTCTGAATTTGCAAAATAACTTGAGCGATAAATGCATTGGAACAATCCCCTGCAAAATTATCCCGCTAATCCCGCAGCGCAATTGGGGATATTAAAGGGACACTACAGCGAAACAATGACTTGGTTTGGATTGACTAACTGCACTGTGAGAAATCTAATGCCACATGTTTCACTATGATAAGTTCATTATTAGCGGAGAAAATCAGGGTTGAAGTTTCATTTTTAAATTTCGCGCCGTTATCTGCGCGCATGACGTCAGAAATTCCAAATGTATTTTTTTCGTATTTTCGCGACATTGGCTCGCTGAAATTTTCTGAAACTTCGTATGCTAGGTCTATGGCACCCACAGATGACAATGCACCTCATTTTTGTCGATTAGAAGCGACGTAGGACTCAGTAGACGCCTTCAGAATCTATAACGTCACGGTGTTTGGTGCGGGAATCTCAAGGTGGCGTCTCCACCCGCATTTTCTTTTCGCGTTTTCTCGCTTACCAAGCGTCATGGCGCGGTAAGAGTGGTGTTTTCGGGATTGTGAAATTGTATTTAACTAATACGCCAAAAATCGTTTTTGCCCTTTAGTGTCCCTTTAATGCGTGGAAATATTTTTCTTGATATCATATACCTCATGGAATGGAGGCACATGTTCAGGGATAACATCTGTACTCGACAGTTTTGATAGCAAAAGCAAGGACAGCCAAATGAGCAAAAGAAAAGTGGTTGATGCATGCGGTGAAGTAAGCTTTACAGGAACATACCACAGTGCTTTGAAGGCTCAAGAGACGCAACTGCAGGCGGCGTTATCCTGCTGAAATGAGGTCCGCACAACTTTTTCTCTTCACAACTTTAGAAATGATACTCTGTGCCACTTGCTTCGGCCGTTTCATCCCAAAATTCCCGTCGATGCAATCGCGAGATGTTGCCTTCATGAGGCAGTGGGACAGTGTTTTCCCACTTTTTGAAAACACTCTCATGAGTCAGTGGGACATATATGCCTCACTTTTTTTCAGTAAACTACTGGCTTGATTTTGATGAAACTTGTTTCGTACTATTTATTTCTAGTTTATATCAATAAAGCACAGCCGGTTTTTATATCACCATGTCAAAAATATAGGACAACCTACAAAGGGTTAATGCAGCGGCCCGTCTGTCCTACATAGAAGCGACAACAGCTGAAAGGGACCTTATATACTACACTTGTACGGCAATCAGTGAATTTGTTGGTGTGCTTTACGAAACAGATATCGGTCTGCTTCTTGTCTTTTTACTCACTCATTCTTTCTCTGCACAGCGGCACAAATCTTACCTAGCTTATTTGCAGCTATAAACGCGACATTAGTGCCGTATCTGCTTCCCTACTTTCTTTAGCCTATGAGATAAGCAATGAATGTACGGTATACCTACGACACGTTTCCTCCTATCGCTTTCTGCAACCATGCTCGGACTTAACACAACGGACTTCTTTAAACGTTCAGCGACAGTGGACACTGCAGCAACTCGATAACCTACACCTAAAAGACGCGTAACCTGTGCGTTAACGCTATCACTCATTTTCTGCTCACACGGCTTTGTGAGGGCCGACTTAAGGCAAGACGTGGATGGCTATACCATTTTTCACAACTTTCCAGTGCTTCGACTAGAAGTTTAACAGCGGTTTTGAAGATCTTGGAGTATACTGCCAGCATACGTGATTCAGAAGAACTGCGTATGCTGGCCTTTATATCTGGTACCTTCAGATACAAGTTATGAGTGGTTTCAATCCAGCAAAGACATTTTTATGAAATACGTGACTCACACAAGGTATCTTTATAGAGAACTCCCCCCGGAGTTTGCAAGTGATGCAAATGAGTTCTGCGGAATCTCACAAGATGGCGGAAGGATTAAGAAAGGGAGATTAGACAACCACCCATTTGGGTGGTTGTCTACTTTCAAGACCTTCTATATGTATGCTGTTATCTGCTGAGCTGTTCGGGCAAAGGTGGCAGTGGCCACAAGCTGCAGAGACGAGGAACGTGCAACACCAGCTTCGCTCTAAAGATGAGATTATATTATTGATAATTGTGAAGGAGTGTTCATGGTGGATGCCCTGACCTTCTGCAGGATGGCCACAAGGCAGATCTGGCCCTGGCCATGCAGCTGGAGAAGAAGTCGACGCTCAAGCGTCACATTCAGACAGGCGAGGAGTCGGCGATCGGCTATCGGAACGGGTACTCAGGTGAGTTGGAAAGAATCGTGATCTTTTGGCCAGCTGCGGTTAGACGGTGCCCCTTGATGAATTTAATTTTATTTCATTTATTTTGCCCTCAATCGTACAAAGCTGTACAGAAAAAATTACACCATCTCCCGCTAAAGGGAACCATGTGTAGATGTGAAGCAGCGGGCGCTAACGCTACACTGGCGGGGCGGCGTTGACGCTGGCGCTATCGCAGCGTTGCGCAGGAGAGAAAACTGAGGAGGCGCAAAGCACGCAGTGATGGACTGGTGTTTCCTGCTGGAACATGCCAATCGCTGCTAATGGGCAATGAGAGATAGAAGACTCCGACTGGACACAGAGACCCGCAGTGCGCTTTTAGTTAACGCGCACGCTGCGAATTTTTATTGTTCAACAACGCACAGGAGAAATCTCCCACCGGCACCACCTTGGAGG
This sequence comes from Rhipicephalus appendiculatus, assembly GCA_030522465.1. Taxonomy (NCBI): domain Eukaryota; kingdom Metazoa; phylum Arthropoda; class Arachnida; order Ixodida; family Ixodidae; genus Rhipicephalus; species Rhipicephalus appendiculatus. The sequence continues at coordinate 40,341 of JALIZH010027081.1, forward strand.
TCAAGATCCATTGCCATATATACGGGATGGACAGTGAACGGTTGTGCAGCGCGAGCAGTCGGTTTTTTCAAGAAATCTCGCTAGCCGACGCTGCCTGCGTCTGCGTCGTGTGGCGAGAGAGGGGGAGCGTAGGAGAGGAGAGAGGGGGGGGACGCGCATGCGCAGTGGGGTGTGGACGCTGTGGGCAGGGATGCCTAGAGGAGAGAGGGGGGAGCGTAGGAGAGGTGAGAGAGGGGGGGGACGCGCATGCGCAGTGGGAGCGTGGGCAGGGATGCCTAGAGGAGAGAGGGGGGGCATAGTAGGGGAGGCGCATGCGCAGTGAGGGTGTGTGGATGCCGCGGGGAGGGATGCCTAGAGGAGAGAGAGAGGGGGAGAGGAGGTATTTTTATTTTTTTGAAAGGGTTTGCGCATGCGCAGTAAGGGAGGTCACGCCGCACACCACCACCGGATTAAGCTTCGCCATAAGATGCTTCACATCTAAAAGGCAAGGTACACCCCTTAGCAAAAGTATACGTATCATTGCCGTCCATTAACCTTTGCGGTCTTCGCCGGCTAGTGACGAGCCATCTGCTGTCGAGAGCATTCCTCTGACGAACTCCGTCATAGTAATGCTTTCGACAGCAATTCCGTCAAAGCGATGCTCTCAACAGCAGACAGCTCGCCGCTAGATGGCGTCGACAGTGATTTCGGCAAGCGCTCCCGTGGTCCGTGTGCTCTTTCTCATGGGTGTACGTAGACTAACAAACAAAAGCGAACAAAATAGCATGAAATCTATAAGAACTACAATAAATACGAAGATACAATGTTAGGCTGATAATATGGAGTTCAAATGCAGGTACGATGATAAATACAGAACAAAGAAAATTTTTTTAAATTACGCAAATACACTTTACACATCGTCAAGTTTATTTTCGCTCCCAGGATAAAATGAAATTGGGTCAAATCAAATTTTCGTTTCCAATGACATCTGGGGGGTTCCCTCTGTTGAAAAGTGGCTGCGCGCCACTTTGAAGTGCCCTGAGGGTCTACATACATGGCAGCTGCTTTGCAGACCAGATTAGCGCGAACTGACCAACCTACTAGTATATTGTAAGAAAAAGAAAAAGAACAGAAAGAGAAATAAGTGGTATAAATACAACAAATTCACTCAATGCATATGCGTATTCTGGAATTTAACTGCCGTAGAATGCTGAAAATGCTGTTCTTGACAGGAAATCCTGGACTGTTAAGACATGGAATCTCATACTCTATATTGATAGCACTTGTTTCTTGTGCCATTTGAAAATCAAATCTATAAAATCTTGTAAGTGCAAAGTTGTACTTAACGTCCCTTCCAAAGCCACGATCAGTCCCAATCTGACAATGCCGGTCTCAATCTGGCAAATTTTAGCCACTACTACTATGCTTGGTTTATGGGCTGGTTTTTAGTTGCAGTGATCTTGAGCAAACCAAGGCTTCATTCTTTTTTTTTCCATAATTTTTTACTTTCATTTTATTTTCTCGTCGGTGACCATCACAGTTGCACTTATCGCCTGGTAATTCTGACTCAATGTGGACCATAGGTCGGCACTTTAAAGGGAGTACTCACTCAAACTCACTCACCACAATTTTTTTCAGCCTTCGCACTCTCACGTTCACATTCCACGTCCACTCACACTCATGAGTACTCACTCACGTTCACACTCACCTCCACTCACACTCATGAGTACTCACTCACGTTCACACTCACGACCACTCACACTCATGAGTACTCACTCATACTCAACTCACCACGTTCAAATGAGTGTGAGTGAGTGTGAGTTGAGTGCACTCATGAGTGAGTGTGCCGAGCTCCATAGGTCGGCACTTTGGGGAGTACTCACTCAAACTCACTCACCACAATTTTTTCAGCCTTCGCACTCACTCACGTTCACACTCACGTCCACTCACGCTCATGAGTACTCACTCACGTTCACACTCACGACCACTCACACTCATGAGTTCTCACTCGCGTTCACACTCACGTCCACTCACACGCATGAGTACTCACTCATACTCAACTCACCACTTCAAATGAGTGTGAGTGAGTGTGAGTTGAGTGCACCTCATGAGTGAGTGTGCCATATGATGTGGACTGCATAAAAGTCAGAGTAATTGAAAGTTTGAAATATTAGATTTATTATTAAACGGGTGTCTCTATACCATCAGCGGCTAAAATAAAAAAAGACAAAGTAAGCCGTGTTCTCGTGTGGCCACTTTTAAAGACAGTTTTTAACCTTCCCACGACTAGCGTTCGACTTGCCAGCGCCTCACGACTGACGCCGTTCTCGGCATACCACCAAGCATGCTGTCTTGTTGCAGTGCCAGGAGGACTGTCATTTGTCAGTGCCCCATTTGCTGGACACTTAAAACAATGCAAAAGCAAAAATGTACTTGAAAAAAATATTGTCTGAGAGTGTGGCCCGAGTTTGGGAATGAATTCATGCACGTAAATATGCCCACGTTTTGCTGGTCAATTTGTGTCTCAATCTTTGTGCTATTGCTACTTATAGGCTAAGGTGAGGTCAGCACATGCAGAATGCATGTAGTTGGTCTTGCTGCTGCTTTTTCTTAAATATATCAAGTGTGTTTTCGTAAAACATCACTTTAGTTTGTTTTTTTTAAATGGGCATGTGACACATTTTTCTTTGTACATGGTGATTTCGTTTGCTGGAAGATCCCTACGCAAACTCCTTCTATCAGTTACTGTAATTATGTGGCGGTATGTATCACTGTTACAACAACAACCCCTTTTATGCTGAGCGCTAGAAATATTGTGGAATCGAATCCAGGCCGCAGTGGCTGCGTTTCGCTGGTGGCAAAATGCTAGAGGCCCGTGTTCATAGATTTAGACGCACGTTTAAAGAACCCTAGGTGGTTGAAATTTCTGGAACCCTCCACTATGGTGTCACTCGCCATCATATCGTGGTTTTGGGGCATAGAACCCCGACTATTATTATTATTAGCTAAGCACTACATGAGCACCTTCTTACCCTTTCCACACAGATCCCAACGTGCAGCTGCGCAAGAAGCCGCTGACGGCCACGCAAGTCAGCATTCCCACTGTCAACGATGCTGAGACGGCCGAGAACCTGAAGCGGTGGAAACGCATTTTCCTGCTGGTTGTTGCCGTCACCGTGCACAACATTCCTGGTAAGCGTTCATCGGCGACGCTACCTAACCACGCTCATTGGCAGCTGTACGTGTACAGTAAAAGCTTGTTAATTTGGATTTCACAAGACCGGAAATAATGTTCGAATTAACCGAATTCTGCATTGTTGAAAGTATCAAGAAAACAATAAACAATGTATATTACGTCACTGCACTTTGATTTTCATGATGAATGCGTAAATACCTGTACTTCCTTCGTGTAAGAGCAGTTTAAAAGCCACAATTTTTGCCATTCGCGACTTTGTTCACAGTGTGGCTGTGGCTCAAGACCTTCCTGTCTCCACTAACCTCAAATGTGCTAACCCAAAATTAACCAGAAACGTGGCTGTACGGTTAACGCTGATGGCAATGCGCAATGCAGATTGCGCCGCCTTGTTTCTGTTGTCCGCGAATGCCGTTTTGGCTTCTTTGTGTTTTCCTTGGCTACAAGTGATGCTGGCTAACACTCCTAAGTATTACTAGCATAGAAATAACCAGCGAAGTGCACGGGGAAGTGTCTTCTGTCGTAGCTCAATTGTTAGAGCATCGAAGGAAAAATACGAAGGTTGTGGTTTCAGATACAATCGACAGAAAGGGTACTTTTTTTTTTGCCCACTTTAATACTTATAAATTTGTGTCAGAAGTATACACTACAATTAAGAACAAGTTATGTTGCATATGGTTTACCTTGGCTTGAAGGGGTGAGCTTACTGAGGTGAGCTGAGCGTACTCCATCATACAAATCTCCTGTATAGAGAGACCACTCTGAGCAAGTGTGAAGCTCAGTAAATGCTGATATTTTATTTTGATGTTGAAGTCAATTTTTGCGTGGCACGCCTGCTGACATTGACACAAGCGTGACGGCAGGATGCAGTGTCAATTCTGGTGACTTCGTGTGCCAGTGTGGTTTGTTGTCACGACTGCAACGAAATACAGAGGAGAGAACCTGGGTTTTGACACCAGAATGTATGCAGCGAAACTCAAAGAAGAGAGCCAGAGCCGGAGATCTGGCTACATCGAAGGAATGGAAGGAACTGGACGAGTCAATGCCTGTGGCTGTTGCTCGTGCTTCATGCCTCTTCATTCTCTTTTAACCCTTGGCGGTCCGAAACATTGTCCTACCTTTCGTCCATTCTGATCCAAAACTAAACAATTCAGAGCTCAAATAACAAAGACTTACTTGCTATTTTAAAGATGACGCATAATTTATTGACAAAATGCGTGCGTGAATCAACTGCGATAGAACTTGTCCCGCAGTGCCCAACCACGGGCTGCTGCAGCCGTGTTGCGTTGTCGGGCAGGGCCCGATGACGGACCGCAAAGGGTTAATGTGGCAGATTGGGCTAGTTGGAACATATTCATGATGGTCAGCGCTCACAAGACACGAAACACAAGAAAGTGCATGACACAAGCACTGTCTATCAAGTGAAATTTTAGTGGAAAAAACGGGGCATAATTAAACAGAAAGGAAGGCACTGAGGAAAACCTTATTACCCCCGGACCAAGCTTCTAATCAGCTATGTTGTAAGTATGAAACTTCAGCATCAGTGAGGGCTTTTGAAGACTGGCTCACGCACTTGGGCTTTCACTTTTATCATTTTTTATGCTTCCACAATTTCATGTGTGCGCTGGTCCTTGTGCCTCATCACTACAGCGGTTTTGTTCAGCTCAGCTGTGCATTTTAGGTGAAAAGGCACAGCTGAGCTGTGCACAGCTGAGCTGTGCAACCGCACTGCCGGCAGTTGATAGACAGCGCTTGTGCCACGTACATTCTTGTGTTTTGTGTCTTGTGTGCGCTAACCAGTCATGAGTTCGTTCTCTTTATTTCGTAACAGTGACGTTAGGTATCAAAACATAAAAAAGTGGCCGCACATGCGTCACCAGTGGAGTCATAACGGAGTGTCTGTGTAAAAAATCACAAATTCTTGTGTGAGCACGTGAGCAACGGAGTGTCTGTGTAAAAAATCACAAAATTCTTGTGTGAGCACATGAGGAAAAGCTTATACCGTATCGTGACGTTGGGGTACAGTAGAAACTGAAACTAGGTTTTAGGAACATGATGTTATTAATTTTTTAGGCAGCACTCAAGCTTACCAGAACACTTTCTAGGCTCTTGTGGACTTGGCTTTTCATCTGACGCAAAAGAAAAAAAATGACAACTGAAAATTTTCGTGTCTGTACCCCCTGTAAATACCTGTCGGATTCATTGGTTGTGTCTAACAAAAACGATAGGCTTGTGCGAATAGTGAATTTTAGATTCTAAGCGAATTCTAAGCTAATAGTGATTTTCAGAAATAATTTCGAATCGAATTCGAATAGTATATATCACATATTATAAAGAAAAATGGGCATATTTGTCATGACCTAACTAAACCTGCACAATATTTTTTTTAAATTGAAACAAGGCCTGAGCAAATGTCATTTTTTTGGGCGCAAAGGAAGTGAAAACAAGTTTGAATAGTAGCAGGATTTGACTTACGCTGGAATGTAAGTGACAACCTGTAAAATATGTTAAGTTTTACAATTTACTATACTTAGGGCATATAAGCCAGTATAACAAGCTTTTAAACTTAAAAAAATGATGAATTGATGTTAGGGTAATATCTTCATTTAACCTTGAAATGGGGCTTCGCGGGCAGTGCGGATTTCCCCTGGATACGTGTTTTCACTGGTTTAGCACCGCTTCACTGCAGTGAAACCACCTTTAAAGGGGGTTACATGCGGACTAATATGCATCTGGATAGGTGCTTTCACGGCATAGCACCCCTCCACTGCAGTGAAACCACCTTCACAGGGGTTACATGCGGGCTAACACACATCTATTCGTTCATTTCGAATACTGTAATATTCATTCGAATATTCGCACAAGCCTAAAAAACGAATCCTCACAAAAATTCCCTTTTTTCGTACTAACTTATACAGAGGTGCTACTAACAACACAAAATGCATGCTGCTCCTTCAAGCGACCTGATCTGGCTAACTCTCTTCGTGTTTTTCTTTGTGCACAGAGGGGCTTGCCGTAGGCGTGGGCTTCGGTGCGGCCGGGAGCTCGGAGCATTCCACGTTCGAAAGTGCCAGGTCAGTCACCATGGTTCTGTGAAGCATGGCTCAAATGCTAATTGTTTGGATTTTGGTGTTGGCTTTTTTGACAAGCTATCTGCAGTGGGCGCAGATATTAGACAGTTATACATAGTTTAACGTTAGCGTGATAGCCGGGGTTAAGGGAATAGCGTTACCGTGACGCAAACGTTTGTTGCGGACAGCGCGTTTCTGTTTAACAGGATAGCGTTTACGTGCCTAAGCTTTGACGGTGGCATCACTTAGCGGAGGGTGAATGCGTTAAAAAAAAAGTGATAAGGAAAAAAACTGAAAATTCTTGCCTGTATCCCCGCATGCAGCAATATTACTACATTTTTTAGTAACAATAAAAGTAAATACTATTAGATTTTTTTTAAAGTTGAGAATGAAGCTTTGCTCACACCTCCGTCACCTAAATGCTTAGCTGCCATTTTCAAAAATAAAGTGATCTATCTTCCTTGGATAAGGGCAGGGTCCTGCCATGGGCTAATTCAGGTGGGCTGTTCGCCTTCTTTGTGCAAGGTTGAGTGTTACTGTCTATATTCTTAGTTTTTCAGTTATATATGTTGCCTGGATTGGGCGACGCTCTTGCATGGTCCCCTCAAAGTCTTATGATCGGGGCTCCGCTGTAGTTGTGCTAGCAGGGCATCCCAGCTATTTTCTATGCCAATGTTGCAATTGGGACCCTTCAGGGCAGCAGCGAAAGGTGCGCATTCTTCTTAGAGCGTAGCTCTTTGTTGCTTGTTCCTGTGTTGAGCGGCATAGCTGTTGGCGTTGGCAATGTAACCTGTAGAGCGAACGAGGATGAAAGAAAGCGAATGCGGAGTCTGTTGATATCAGGGAGCCACTGGCTTCTGACCTCCCTTTCTTCCTTAGTCACGCACGCTGTCCCCCTCGGTCAAAGCTCACGAGCATGCAGGGCTGGCACGTGCGCTGTGGCTGGCTCTGCTTGTCGTATTGGGGCTGTCGATGTTTCGCTTGGTTGGCGACACCTGCAACGCACAGGCGGTGTGCGTAGCATTCGAACGCTGGCAGTTTCTGTGGCAATGTGTAACAAATGTTGCATTGCTACAACTGTGGATAGTCACAATTTCTAACACAGTTGGTATTGCCCCAACACAAAGCTGCGCTGAGAATTCGTATTAGGAGTATCGTAATCGTGAATGAATTTTTATTCCCATGTCAATTTCGCGCTCCCTAGAGATTGCAAAAAGCAGGTTTGCGAATGTCTAAGAGTTTGATCGAACAAAAAACACTACTTCTTGTAGTTTTCTAATGCCTCGCTATTACTATCAGTACTTTGCCTCTTGGACAAAACCCCGTCGTATTTATTGTGCCTTGCAAAACAGGAACC
>JALIZH010027082.1:0-31415 GCA_030522465.1 Rhipicephalus appendiculatus
GGACACGCACTGTGGCGAAAGAACAAACCGCTACGTACAAAACTTTCTTACCAGCAGAACAGCGCCTTGGCACTCTGAAATCGGACCAGTTTTAAATTACAAACAAAGGAAACCCTCAAGGCTCTGTCATCTAGGCACTCCTTTTTAATATTACCATGATGAAACTGCCGAACATATTGAAAGGCGTAGAAGGGATAAGCTGCGCCCTATATGTAGGTGACCTAACCATCTGGACCACCGGCGGTTCTCCAGGAGCTCAACAGGATGCATTTCTTGAGGCGGTAGACTGCCCAGAAAACTACCTGAATGCTTGTGGGCTCACATGTGCGCCAGAAAAGTTGGAGGTTCTTTTGTTAAAAGCAAGAACAAGGGGGCGACCAACAACAGGAGAAATCTCAGAACCAAAGCTTATGTCTGTCCGTTCTTCACTTTGTCCCCGTATTCTTTGCGCCATTAATGTTTTTTCCCAAAGATTTGGTTGAGTAGAGTACAAATTCCTAAAGTACATTTGCTCAGAATCTTTGGTCCACACATCCACAACGGCGAATCGGGCGCAGCCACATTACCAAAACTTCAAGAAACAATACCTCAAATTGCGCACTCGGTACGACGGGTGTCAAACAAAGGGCACGGCTTGAAAAAACGAGACACAATCAAAATGATCCAAGCACTCATCATCAGCAGAATTACTTATGGATATGGGGATGCAGACTAAACCTTAGCGCCGCTATACTAACCGAAGAGCAGTGGGAGGTCAAGTTATCAGACCCGGGCCTGAAGAATCAGCGAAGCCAGGCTCAACGGGCGCGGGAGATGGCGAAGGCCCGCGCTACCTGTACTACGGAGGCCGCCCACCTTGGGAGCACAATGCGCTTGCTCGCAATGAAAGGTTTATTCTCTCTCTAAAAGAAAACGAGCTTAACAGCTGAAGCACTAGTTTTGCACTTTTCTTTACCTGACGATGTAAACAACTTTTGTGACAGCCAGGAAGATGATGACGAGGACGAACCGCAGTGCATAATTGCTCGCTCAAATGGTGATGCAAAACACAATGACCATACGACTGCGCTCGCGCTGGCTCATAGGTCTATTTTTGAAGGGATACTTTTGAAAATAAAAGGCAGCAACGCACGTGCCCTGAAAGCCTTCCAAGGTGACCGAAAAAACTTTTGGTGTACCAGACAAAGTGCCGCTTTCACTTGTACTTCATTTTCCTAGAGGACCATGAACCTTCAAAAGTTGCTGGAGTCGTTTATTTCCACAAAATGACAAGAGTTCGAAGATAGTTTTCTCTACATGCAATGTTCACATTCATGCCGTACCAGGCTTTCAAAAGTGCCCCACTGGTGCGGTTTTGCCAAAGGCCCATAGGGAAGTATATACCCACCCTAATAATTTTAATTTAGCGTTGTATAAGGAAACTGTTGACGTTGCATTCTGTTCTTTGCATAATAAACAGTGTTTTCAAAGAATCTTGCATCTGTATTTACAATAGATACTTTACGGGCGTTTAAGGGTTAACGCGCACTGGCACAGTACACGAGCCTCTGCCAATACGCCTCCACGGAAATGGGACCGCTAGGGCCCGAATCGACCCCACCACGTTAGGGTTCAGCAGCTGAGCACCGTAACTACTGATACGCCACAAGAAACGTGTGCACTGTCATTTACCAAGAGGTTTTTCTCTGAGAAACACTACCGTGCCCTCAATGGTCGCCGGCGTTGGCAGCACTTGTCATTGAAACAGTGTCATTACAGTGCTCATGGTGAACACTGCCTGCATTCCACATGTGTCACACTGGCTTTGTCGCAAGTTACATGCCACTCACTTCGAGTTCCTTGTATTGGAGTGTGGCTGGCGCAGAAACCGTCAATAACTGCGCATATTAGTGTAATTGCAATAATTTTTCAGCAGTTTTATCCGAGGCGGCCATTCCATGCACCGAATGATCAATCGACAGAAGTCCAAAATGTACCGCAACGCTCATGACCACCAGCAATCGGCAAAAGGAGACAACCGTGAAGGTCAGGACCCCAAAGAATACGCGATTACTTTGCTATCGGGGGCCCCACCAATACATTATTAGTATACTATCCAGCAGTATCGCTTCGCAACCATGCCGTTTCAATTGATAATATGATTCATGGCGTGCTAATCCATGGTTATACATTGCCTTGAAAATATTGATGCATGCATACGAATGCATGCAGCTATGCATACATATGATGCATGCATTGTGACGAGACCATCCACACAAAAAAATCACGCCATATCCACGAAGTGAATGATGATGAGTGGGCGAAGCTCGATCGTTTTCATCCATGGCAGAAAGAGAATGTGTGGTCTGGAACGCGCTTATACTTCCTGGTCATCAGCGTCATCGTTATCACGTGTAGTGGGTACAATCCACTATAGTGGTACGCGCTTATACTTCATCGTTATCACGTGTAGTGGGTACATTCCACTATACTGCGTCATCGTCATCTTTATCACGTGGAGTGGGTACATTCCACTGTACATGACTATCTACCTACCTACTACTACTACTACAACAACTACATAGGAGGGACAGACGCACACCCTTAGGAGCTTCGCCCCTAAAAATAAAGAATTAGCGATACCAGGGGAACAAATTCGCGCAAAAGCACAGCATTGTAATGAACGTAATCATGCTCCATACAAGCCACGTTTTGGTCCACCTGGAGACTATGCAGAAGCGCTAAAAGACTCACACCAAAATGTAGATCATGAAATTGCCTCATTAGTATCTTGTGCCTTCCACTTCCCTTTGTTATAAACAGCTGCTTTCTATTAAATGACCAGTAATGTAGATATAGAAAGACGTGTAATTAAAGTTACACTTAGGCACAAAAATTACAATTACAATTAGACACAAAATTACAATTAGACACAATATTAGTGAGAACTAACAGACAATGATGCCAAGGAAAGAATAGGGATTGTTTTAGTAGTAACTGTAATGTAAATGTGGAGGAAGAAAAGCGGACGAAAAAGATAACTTGCCGCTGGCATGGACCAAACCTGCGCCCTTCGAATAACGCGCCCGTTGCTCTACCAACTGAGCTACAGGGGCGGTGATCTCCCTTCCACTACATGAGGTATATATGTGCATTTAATCCTGGGAGTGTCCAGTCAGCGCCGCTGGTAGCCACGAAGGCAAGAGTCGAACACTTTTTTCTGCCTATTGGCGTCACGTAACACGTGATCTTATTACGAGAGGGCGTCTGACCAAAAAAAACCGCCAGGCCTGCGTGGAACGCGCAGCATAGTCATAGCTAAAGCTAGAAGAGCGACCTTTCTAGAGCATTTTTTAAACACTCTTGGTGCTACTACTACAAGCCCACTTGCATGGGACCCACTACTCCATAAATCATCATAATTTTTGTGTAGTGGGGAAGCGTCCACTATGCCATTCTTCGTCATTCTTCGGAAAAACGCGGTACCTGCTACGCACTTGTAACGCATTATGTGTACTTTGTTGATGCTGTGGCTGACGATTATGAAGAATTATGCCTGAGGCTTTTGTTATGGGTTGGAGCATTGAACGACGTACTCGTTACGAAAATCGCATTGGTGTCACGCCTGGTTGTTACTTTACTGTTCTAAAACGCTTTACAACACATGTTAACGCGATTACTTACCCGACATGAAGCCTACATAGGGTCAGTTTGGAAAACAGTTTCAAGCACAGCCTTAGCTCAATGGCAGAGCACTGGGCTGCCACGTAGAGGTCCCGGGTTCGATTCCCATTGTGTCATAGGTATTTTTTATTTAGTTAGTTTTTTTCTTATTTCGCATGGTAGTGTTTGCGGACACCGGCGGCGGCGGCGGCGGACAACTACGGCGCAAGAACGGCCCGTGTTGCGACCTCATAACAGCTTTCGCTGTAATAATCCCTCGCAAACTACCTCAAGGCATCATGTCTGCCACAACGAGAATGAAGGGAGAAGTATAAATTTAAGGGCTGGTTTTTTCTTTGTTAGACACAATATTATTGATAACTAACAGACAATGATGCCAAAGAAAGTATCGGGGATGTTATTAGTCGTAATTGCAATGTAAATGTGAAGAAAGAAAAAGTGGACGAAAAGATAACTTGCCGATGGCAGGGACTGAACCATCGACCGTCGAATAACACGCCCGATGCTCTACCAGTAATGTAGAAATGGCCTGCGTAAGTGTTCTCTAGCATTTCTGGAGCTGCTCTCAAGTTATCGCTGAACAAAGGCTTTGCCCATGCCAGTGGACACCACAGTGATAGCAATGAATGCGATAGCAAGAAATTGGAATGCCACACGAAGAACGACAAGCAGCTCGATACTTATAGCGCGTTGCTGAAACACAAAGACGTACACTATACAAGGGTCTCAAACTCATGTCAGGCAGTGGGGCCGCAAGCAGAGAATTTAGTCTCAGAAGGGTCAGGACAGGAAAGAAGGTAAGAGCGGGGGGAGCCTTGAGTTCCTACAGATTGTCAGCAAACGTTACCACTAAAAATAAAATATTTCATATATCTCATATACGGCTCATTTGTGAAAAAGAATTGGGGCTAGGATTCCATCGATCAACATGTCCCTACGATCTCCACCATGAGGAAAATCTGGACGCCGATTCTGAAATGCTGCTTTTGTTTCACGGTTAAGTTTCAACACAATGTGGGCCAACATGGCGAGGTTTACGAAAACAATACTTTACACCAGTCATGCTTGCGTAGCTCACGCACATGCTTATCAGGAAAATAAAGACATATGGGACGAACATAGCCATGTGCGTCGCGGGCCGCAAGCGAGAGGTTCGCGGGCCCCGTGTTTGAGTCCCCTGCTCTATAAGAACGAGCAGGTATACGCAGGACAAGAGTGAACTACCAGCTGTGACAGTTGTTACGTCTTCGTGTTTGAGCAACGCGCTGCAAGTGTCAGCAACGCAGAACCCGACACTACAAGATATTTCTTTTAAACTACGGTGCCTGCTGTGAACCCTTTGCGTCTCTTCCCACGTGGTAGCGTCTGACCCAAGGTGTTCCCGGCGATCTTTTTTTCTTTCCACATCACGAGTGGGTACCGAAAGGGGCTACTTTTTCGTGCGCGTCTCAAGAGCAGTTTTGAAACTGAAAGAAAATGTAGGAGCGTTGCGTGATTGAAAACACGGTCAAGATCCTCCGACATCTGCGTACCGCGAGCGGTAAATGGTGTATATAAAACCCCTGCCGTTAACACACCGGCGCAAGCATGTCGCGTGGTGTGGTTGGCTAAAGTAGCGCGCTCTGGAGCGAGGAGTCGCTGGTAAAAAAATCCCCGCTGGTTGCTTCGCAATTTTTTTTCTGGATTTATTTTTATTTGTGACAATATGGCGGGGTCTGGTCAAACAATTTTTTGCCAGTATGTCTCTGTCCCCCAAATACCTCAAATGTATATTGGGACAAAAATCTACAATGCCCAATATACTCGGTATTCAGGAGGAAAGTTTGTATTTGGCGCATATAGATTTCAAATGTCATGTGGGCTTAAATTGGCTCGTAAAATAAGTCTAAAACGATTCGAATGTACGGTATAGCAATATTTTGTGATAAAATAACATCATCCTTGTGCTTCCGTCGGTGCCGTGCTTCGTAGCAAGGGTGTAATGGCGATTACTAGACTAGAAGTACGACTGGTCGTTGCTGGCAACAGGCAAGCTATTCTGAACCGTCAGAAGAGTTTGCTCGTCTTCGGCATCTCTTGAAAACCTTGAAAAGTGCTCTAGCTGTTCTTCGTCTCCTTATGAGCTTGTTTAATGCCGAGCCGTTTCGGATCACTCTTTCATCTTCAAGAAATATATCGGTGCCCAGCATATTCATTTCATATATTTTTTATTTCAAGTATACCGTGTTGGAGTAAAGCAGGACATGATACTGTAGAGGTAAACTCGAAAACAAACACTGAGAGGCAAAAAAGAAGTAGTAAGGATGGCCTCTTACTCTTTACAAAAGCTTTTTCTCGTAGAACATTCTGCGCTTCAGTAAGTGCCAACTCGCACTGAAGAAACTAATTGTGGAACGTAAACGCGATAGCAAAGCAACAAGGACCGAAATGAAACAGATTGGATGAGACCACGTTGGTTGTTTTAGTCTCGATTGTGAAAGCAATGCTGGTTTAATGAATGTGGCCCAGTTTGATTGAAACACTGAAGAGTAAAGGTTATTTAGTGAAAGGGTAGCTAGTCTCCGTGTATAAAAGCAATTAAATACTGACTATGACTAATTGAGAAGCACTGCATATCGCGCCTCAGCGCTCGTTAAGTGCTCATGGTGGAAATATTCGTCTAACTGCTCGGAAGGTGCCGCTGACCCGGCGTGCAGCCCGCAACAGTGCGTACGCGCGCAATAAATGCACATGGTTGTATGTGTGCACGCTAAAATACCCTTGTAACTCAGGCATTGACTTATGTAACAATGAGATGCCATAGCACATGGTCTACGAACAGCTGAGAACGCATTGGTGCCACTGAAAACATTTGCGGCTCGTGGCAAAAATAACCAGAATCACTCAACAGCACACGCTCGTAGAATACACATACGTGAGTTTCGCTACCTGAAGGTACTTGTCATGCTGGTATCTGGGAATTTTGGGCGAGAAAGACATCCACAACTTAGGGTGAACACTCAAAAGGACACACGTTTATCATTTTGCTTGCGGCACGACAGACGACGAACCGAAGTCGGAGCATAAGGTGCTAACGGAGGTCTCCGCTAGTTCATGACGCCGCTTAATCTATTTGATGAACTTATTGCAGGCGCAATGCACGCTGACGATGCAAGCACACAAGTTGCAAGCTCCTCCACCTTTTTTTTCAAAGCACTTTGTGAATACATATGCTTGAGAAAACTCATCGCAGCATGCGGCGGCTGGTGTAGTAGTTAGCGTGTTTGCTCTCTGTGCGTGTGGTCAGTGGTTCGAATCCAGTGTTGTGTATTATTTGGATATGTATGTATGCACTGATGTCTTCTAATTACCCCCCAGAGTTAAGTATTAATGAAATTAATCCGTTAAAGCTCTCACAGTACCGAAAGAATTTTTTTGCAGCCGCTTTGGCCGCCTATTAACAGCACGCCACGCGTAAGCGCTGCAGGCTGTATGACCTAGAATCTTGCAAAAACCACGTCAAGGCTATTGTGTTGCTTTCTCTGGGAGCCCGCTGCGTAGTTACATAACAAATTGACTAGCAGCGCCGTAATTTGAACAGATTTTATGCCTGCAGGCGTGGATTCGAGCGAGTATTCGACTGGCAGTGTAGCGAAACGCGTCCAAACATCACGCCTTCATTAACATCTCCCGTCAAGACAGCGGGAAGGTTCTGTTTAATCTACGTGTTGTAACCGCGAGCGCTCTGCGTGTTTTGGTTGCGTGGATGTGTGCGTGTATGTATTTGTCTTTCTTTTTGCGCTTGATTAATTTTATACCAGAGCTATTTTAATGTACCAGCTTTACTCTCTCGGCGGTAGTGCCTTCACTCTATCGCAGACGGAGTACTGTACTCCATGAGAGGGCGTTGGATCACTCTCTCTCTAAAGAGAGTAGTTTCACCCCGGAAAAAAGAGTGCCCTGTGGGACAAGCCAAAACTCTCGCAAAGGGCGTAAAGGCACTCCCTTTGTTCTATGAGTGCAGTTTGACTGAGTCGAAAGGCGCGCTTTCCACTGTTCACGTGTCCTTACATCGCGATAGTACGCCGTTACATACGTACTAAACATGCGCAGTGTGCGTGCTCCCATGATTCGTAATACATCCTATTGTTGGCATGCGGCCTGCGAAAGAGTACGGCAATGATTTCGTGCCGCATACAACAGGCATACTGCACGCAAATGACAGCTGTAAAGTGACATAGACGGCGTCACGCTTGAAAGTACGAAGTAAAAGCACTTACTCGTACACTTTTATTGGCTCATAGTTTTTGCTGTTGATTAGAATTATCCGCTGGCGGCGGAGCTCGGCGTTTTTCTTTGCGGATGTAAATTTTTGCAAGTTCAAAACACCGCACCGGCGCGATTCCCGCGTCGTGTTGTGACCTTCACCGACAGTGCTGAGTAATATATTCCTCTTGCGGTGATTGTTTTCGCATCCAAAGACGGCTCACTGGTGCCCAGACCACTTTTTGTAAGCGGGAGCGGCGTCAATAGGCGCTGTCTCGTATTTTAAGGTCCCAGAGACGCCGCTTGACATGTTAAGTTGGCGTAACAGATACACGCATTGGCAGTTCAGAACGAAATGGCGTCTGGGTGCGAGACTATGCCGGCGGGAGCCTAGGCGCCTGGGTGCGAAATAGGCGTGCTCTAGTCTATACGGAGAGCGTCCCGAGTAATGCTGTTTAATGCACACCGGTTGTTTATAATGCCTTCTGGTTGTAATCTGTCGCGCTGATTTAGTGTTGCCGTTCTGTTTCCTTGAACGCCATACCTGTGAGTTTATCGGTTTATATATACAGTGAAACCTCGGTGATACGAATCTCAGGGGACCATCAAAAATATTCGTATCATCCGAAATTCGTATCACCAGAAACCATGGAAAATTAGCATGCGACAAAGGAAAGCTGGCATACATTTTCATTTATTGTTTATCAGGGCCGCAGCAACGTCAGGAAGAACTCTGAATGATTGCAGTTAAGTTTTTAGATGTCGGAAATCTTACCAGCGCTCGTAAATATAATGCCTGTACGCGCGTGTTTAATTAATAAACCAGGCGCGTTATGACCAGTGACAGCAGTAGCCCCTTCCAAATTCTAGTATGCTTTTTTTGCCGCAGCACCAGAGCACTGCAGCGAAAGTAACAGAAGAAGTGCTTTGACGCGATAGATCAACGCCACAAAATTTCAGAACGACGGTCCTATGTTATTATTTCATGATCGCGGAGGTGTTGTGGATGTTTTTTGGGAGATTGACGACCATGCCCCCCCAACTGCGATTTCAACAGTCGCCCATGTTGACGTTGTGAGGCATGGCTCCTTCGCCAAGACCATCCTCGCCTTCTTTCGGCCCTCGTTCGTCCGCCTTTCATAGGATGTCTGATGCACGAAGCAGGCACGTGTAAACACAGTACAACGACAGCAGCCCGCGTCGACGCGTTAGAAAAAGCATGGCGCCCATATCCTCTGTAATCCTCTGCAACATACTGCAGCCCAAATTGGGCTGCAGTATGTAAAAATAAATAAAAATAAATCTAAACGCGAAGACACATGGAGGCACATCAGAGCCTGAAAGGTTCGCGCGCGCAATCTCGGAGGCCGTGACGCGTCTCTGAAGGTTTATTCTGGCCGTAAAAAAGTATTTTGTCTGACACCGTGATTCTGACGATTTGGCGGTGTGGCGCAATTGCCCGCGCTTGCGTTCCCGTGCTCGCACGTGCTTCGCGCGTCTTCCACGACAGCACCTCTTCGTACCTGGGCGGTAGCGTACGTTCGTATCAAACGTCACGGGGTGAAAATCGGTTCGCAACAACTGTACTCCATTACAGTGCAGGCCAAGGGGCCTTGGCCGGGACCAAAGAAAAATTCGTAACACCCCGAAATTCGTATGAGCTGTGATCGTATCACTGAGGTTTCACTGTATTTTTAAAATAGCGTGCTCCTTGCTCTCGCATGTCACGAAGGCGTGCATTAAAGCGAGCCGCGAGCCATTGCGAATCGCATACAAGCATACAAGTGCCCGCCAGAGAATTCCCGCGATCAGCCGAAAGATGTGTACGATGTGAGTGAGCAAATAACTTTATTCAGTTCCTGCAGGTTTCCGGGATGGGTTTCCGCCAAGGAGCCGGCCATGAGACCGTGTCTCTCGGCAGCTTCCTTGGCCTCCCTCGATCGCCCAGAGTTGGTGGTCTAGTTCTGAGCTGAGCAGCGCGGCCCGCCAACGCAACCAAAGGTCCTCATTGGAGGCCGCGTCCCTGGTGTTGCCAATTAGTGCTGGACACTCCCAGAGAATATGCGCTAGTGTGGCCCTATTATTGCAGTACTTGCGTGAGTTAGTAATATACAAATCGGGGTAAATGTGCTTCATAATTAGGGGATTAGTGTAGGTACCTGTTTGTTATTGCCGCCATTGAACGGACTGGGCTCGGCTGAGTTTAGGATCGGGCGGGAAGTATTCACTTCGCTGACTTTTATAATGTATGGTAATGTCGTTGAATTTGGCTAATCTATCCCCCCTCGCCCCCCATTCGTCCACAAGAGAGTCCTTGCGGGTGGTGTCAACCGCAGACGCAGCTCGGAACGTGAGACCTGGAGCCACGTTGTGCGCCACCTCGTTGAGATTGACCTCCGTGTGGTAGACAGGTGTGTGGGTGGGAAACCAGAGAATGGATGCGCTTTGTTCGTCAGAGCGGGTTTTGCCTTTAGTAAGGACTCGTAATTCCACTGGAGAGAGCCTACCATTTCCGTTTGGGTGTGACTGAGAATGTATTGGGCGTCAGTGTCACCTATGGCCAGCGCGATAGCTACCACCTCCGTCGTTTCCGCGTGAATTGTGTTGATCGAAGCATTGTTTCTGAATTTGTGCGTATGGTCTATAACCGCAACAGCAAAACAGCGATAGTCTCGATAGCGCGCTGCATTGACAATCTGGCACGATTCTAAGCTCTAGCCAAGCAAGCTTGCATGCGTTAAGAAGAGTGCTGCCACTCCATGAAATTCATATAGCGTTTTTTTGCAAAGCAGTTTCAAGAAATAGTGCGGGTCAGTGGTAGAAAAGCTGCTTGTTAAGCAGAGGAATATTTTGCGTGCCAAAGATTTAGGGTCCTGGGCTGGCGGATGTTGTCGTTATCGCTCGGTGTTTCAGCGCCACTGACATCAACTGGATTGCACGGTGAAGGAAGAAAAGGTCAGACCAGACGTCGAGCGGCGCGACAGCAAGTCTGTCGCGAGGGGCGCATAAAGAAAAATGCCCCCACCTCCCCGAAGGGAATCGTGAGGAAAGGCGAATGCATTTCGCGCGCTTCCCTCCATTTATATATGGTGGTTGTGGTTCGAAGAAGGAAAAGGCGGCTAATTTCTGCAGCCCGGTCGGGAGCACGGCGCAGCGCCTGTCTTTTTTTTATTATTCTTTTTTTTATCGCGGGAGCTCCGCCGAGCTCCCGCGATGCGAGCGCCCGCACACACCAGAGCGCGCTCCTCCTCTCCACTCACTCTCCGCTACTCCGCCCGCACCACCTGCTGCGGTTGCTAGGGGGCGAGGATAAGCGCGCGCGCCCGCAGCTGTTGCTATGGGAGAGGGAGTGAAAGCGGAGAGATAACACCTGCCGGCGCGCGGACGCCTCCTGAACCTATCCTCCTCCCCGCGGACACCGCCGGACAACGCCAACGCCGGATGCCTGACATAGCCCTGACTAAGAAATGCATTCGCATTTAAAAGTCAGTGGTGTTTAGGCCCCGGCGCTGGTATGACTTGTCGCACTCTTGTGCTCCACAATTGGTGACCGCGTACGTTTCGATCTAGTAGAAACTTGCGCCTGATCATAATGTGCAACGCGAATAAAAACGACGTGCAGCCATGTCAACCCTCCACAATGAACGCCAGCAAGCATCGACCAACAAGGCAGATATCCAGACCTCTGCAACCGGGGCAGTTGTCTCGAACACCATATGACTGCCAGCGTTCTGGGAACGGAACGAATCGGTGTGGTTAATCCAAGCAGATGCACGTTTTGAACTCTCACAGATAATGTCCCAGATTCGCAAGTACTGCCTTGTAGTCGACGCGCTTCCAGGGGCCGTTATCCAGGTGATTTCCAACCTTCTGCATTCGCTCGTGCACGACCTACCAGAGTCGCCTAATGACGTAATCAAGGTCGTTATACGGGACTAAAGAGCTATGTCGGAACGCACATGGTTGCAACAGCTACGTTTAACCGAACAACTCGGCAATCAACGACCAAGCAAGTTACTGCGTCAATTCCTTAATATTCTCGGTACACCTGCTCCCACCACGGACACCTTCGTCGGTGCATAGCCTCCTATATTTTTTTTTAAATATAGGAGGCTATGGTCGGTGAGCTACTCTTTCAGCGTTTGCCCGCCCAAGTCCAGATGGCCACTGCTTCAACCCAGAATTTGTCAGAGCTCGCTACATTGGCCGACAAGGTTATGGAAGTAGCCAATCCACATCCATTGGTTGAAGCTGCAATTCCGGCTCCTCCATCACACGCTGTCAGCCCTTCACTGAAAAAAGCGGTCCGAGCCCGCATCAAGAACATTTCTCTTCCCTGAGTTATGCAACAGAATGGAGAAGCTTCTGGTTGCCACCACTCGTAGGGAGCGTTTCTCCTCCTTCACGTCGGCATTGCCGTTCCCCATCTTGTCGACATTGCCCATCCTTCGAGAGAAAGCGCAACGGTGAAGCACAGCAGCCCGACACCCTGCTGGTATCACCGCAGTTTTGATACCCGCGCACATCGGTGCCTCCTCTCTTGCGCCTGGTCGGAAACCATCCGGCCGACCGTGAGCGGCGACGAGCGTGACCGCTCATCGCTGGAACGTTCACGAGCATTGCACGAGCACACATAAGCGTGACCGCTCGTCACCACGGCGACGAGTGATCGCGCTTATGTGTGCTCTGCAGCGTAACGCAGGGGAAACCACGTATATCTCAGCAATCTACAGCGTGTTGGGCGCACGCTCGCGCCAAGGAGAAGTATTCTTCCTTTTGTTCTTCCAGCGTCCCGATGATGACATTAAGTGCAGAGCTCTTTAGGAACCGGGGCGCCCGTATGCTGTCGTCGATCAGCATAAAGCAGGCAAAACCACTTATAAAATAAAAAAAGACGAGGAAATCGAGAAATAGAAAAATAGAGAAGCAAAGGAAACATAGTTAAAAAAAATAATTGAAATAGCAATAAAGAGATCAGAAAGACAGAAAAAGCTTGAAAAGGGATAGTGAAAGAGAGATTGGAGGAAAGAAAGAGAACACCGAAGACGAACAAAGAAGGGCACCCTGCGCCGCACTTCCTTCAGGCTTGGCATGTGAAAGCTCCCGTACTGTTTACTATTTGTTTTAATTACAAGTTCGTTGATTTCTTTTTGCTCACGGACAACCCCTCATTTCTCGTTTCAACCAACGATGCCGACAAAGTAGCCGACGCTAGAGTTTCTGCGAAACGAAGTCGTTGATGCTATGGGAAACAATCCCAACTTCATATTTGTCTAAAAAACTTCAAAGACGCCTTTAAATGCGAAGCATTTCTTGGCGAATTTCGGGGACTTTGAGCCTATCTATCTATCTATCTATCTATCTATCTATCTATCTATCTATCTATCTATCTATCTATCTATCTATCTATCTATCTATCTATCTATCTATCTATCTATCTATCTATCTATCTATCTATCTATCTATCAAGCCGCCTACGACTTTGTGTTCTCCATACGGTATCGTTATTGGGATTTATACCAAAATTGGTATGACATAGCTTTACTGATACCGAACATGAATGAGTGGTCATATCATGAAGATGAGGTGGCGTTTAGTGATAATACATTATATAGCGGAACAAATCAACGACAGGGAATGATGCACACAAGATGACCGCTTGACTTCAACTGAAGATTTTACTCTATAAACGTGACATGTAAAGCGAAAAAAGAAAAGATCTTAACTGATAGTAACATGCCACTCTGCCTTCGATGTAAGCTGCCCGTGCCAAGCTACGCGTCGTGCATTCGCCCTTCGAAGAAGCGAATCTGGTTTGGATAGGACAGTTGATGGCCCACTTACACACCTATCTGCCTCCCTGTGTATATACATGGCCTCACAGATCTTACGTCGGATCCTGTCATGACCCCGTCCCAACACCCGAGTCGCACCGAATGCTTGGGCGCACCCACACCGCTTACAATGATCGGCCATGTGGCCCACCGCATCAAACGATGAAACCGCGGTTCGATGCTCTCTTAGCCGGTCATTCGAGTAGCGCCCCATCTGTCCCACGTAACATTTTTCGCAGGACAAAATTGTGTTGTAGACGACTCCTTCAACAGAGAAAACGAACCTGGAAATGTCACCTAACGCTACCATTTGAAACAACGCATTTCCCATATCTCATATGTCGTCTATTTCTAAAGGGGCATGGTATCATGATTCGAGAAACATATCGATTCTAAACTCCAGAATGAGTCAACTTTGGACGCCGATTCCGAAATAGAGAGCTTTTTTTTCCACGGCTATGTTTCAATACTTGGTGAACGCATGGAGCGCGTCACGAAAAAAAAATGTTTGAGTCGAGTCCCGTCTTTTTTAACTCACCCGAACTAAGCGTTAGGAATTGCAATAGGCGAGTGAATAATGCGAGTGCCATTTAGCAATGCCACGAACATTTTATTCGGCCCGTGGGCCGCGTCTTTGAGACACTTTCTTCAAACTTAGAACTTCATAACACGCTGCATTATGCGAAGCGCGCTTTCTTGCAACGCCGTTACAGCGCGCTCAATAGCAATTGGCATGCTGATAGTTGGGCGTACTTCGCAGTAAAGCAAGCTCGGCGCAGAAAATGCATTGCCTGTGCGCCTGCGGAAATCAGCTTCGATTCGCGGCCACACGGCATGCGCAGGTGCTTCCGCTGAGCGTAGACACGCTTTGCCGTGTCTACGCTCCACGAAGTGGACGATACTGTACATCAGCAGCCATTTTTCTGAATACTGTTTAGGAATGTGCCCAAAAATCTCCCCGGACTAAGAAAAAAAGTTATTGTCACGCCACCTTCATAATAAATTTTCTGTGTCGGCAGACATCTTAAGATAAGTACAGGCATCAGTTACGACAGCAATTAAAGAAATGAAGTCATTAAAATTTTATTTACTGAAGGCAGGTGGTCGGGTCAGTTGGGTAAATTGCAGCCCTTCCTGCGAGAGGCTTGTCGCCGCTCTGAGATTTCGCGAAAGCAAGCGGTGGCAATCACCAGCGAACAATGAAATCTGACCAATATGGCCGGGGAAAACTAAGCAGAAACTGAGAATAACACAACTTCCATACTCTTCCGAGACGTCCACAATGAGCGAGCGTTGTTGGACCAATTGTCGATAGACGTCACTTTGTGGTTGCGCAGTTTTCATTCGCGATTGGAGCATGTACGGTCCACGAATGTTGACAAATGCAGAAGAACTAATACCACTGGAATCGGCGTCGTGAACAGTGATGTCATTCTGGTGGGCGGCTAGTTGAGCTCATGGGAGATTCGTTGTCGAATCTTTTGTCGATTCGTCGTCGAAAAAATTTGGTTGAATTTCATTGCTCCGGGATAATTACCAGAGTCCCGTTTTTTCACAATGTCACAGCGGTAATGACCGCTTCGCAGGGGAGCACAGCTATTAACGCGATAGCGTTAATGAGCTCGTTTCGCAGAAATTCCGGCGTAGGCGTCGGCGTCGTTGCTTGTGAAAGAAAAAATCATCATCTTGTCCGTGACCGAAAAATCGAGAAGGATGCAATTAAAATACATAATAAAATTTTCGGGTCCGAGTGAGGATCGAACCCGGGCCGTATGCGTGGCATGCAGATGTTCTACCACACAGCCACGCCTCTGCTTGGAATTACAGTGAAAAGAACTTCATCTGCTTGGAAATCCAGCGAAAATAACTTTCATGCTTTGCAAACGCAAGCGTCCTTTATATAGGCGTCGTAATATAACATGTAATATCCCAGGAATATTGCGCGGTAGAGGCGTACATTTCCATCGGGCGTCAGAATATGTGACTATCATAGCAATTTCGTAATTTAAAACCGGCCACCCATTACAAACGGCACACACCTTACTGCGCGTATTCCCTTAACACCACGTAGTGGGCGCATAGCAAGTAGCACTAAGTGGTTGAAGCAGGCACTCGGTACAGGATATCGCTATCGCGTTCAACTCTTAAAGGCGAATATTAAGGGTCCCCCAAATTTTTTTCTCCTATTTTAACTGAACGGCTGGCTTCTCTAATATTAAAGTTAATGAATACATTTTATTCATTTACTGCCGTAATTACTGTGTCTACTCAGCTAAAGATGTCTACAACCGCAGAAAAGTTATTATAATGACCGCAAAAAAAAAAACTACGTCATTTACCGTATTTTCGATCATTTCCGGACAAATATTTGCAAACCCTGTGTAATCGTACAATATTCCCGAAATACTACTCCAGCAGCGCGAAATTTGCGAAAAAATTTCAAATATTTACGTAGATTTAATGTCAGCATTTTGCGCGTGGAAGACGAATGTTGCAAATAAGGCACCGCAATAAAATACATGTGCCGGTTGTAAACAATCCCAGAAATAATGGTCCTAACAATAACAAGATTATCAATAATAATTATGTTCCAGATCCGCCAAACTTCTAAATTATCTTTAAGTCAATCGTATGATTCGTAAACATGTCGTTAAAAATGTCGTCTATTTAGTTTCATTTTTTTTTGTTTCCACTCAACATTTTAGCTTGAATGAATTCCGCATTATGAAGACGCTATAAAACAATTGGCAGCCACGGTTCAAAAAAGATACCATGCAAACCTGAGAGTTCATTTAGTAGGGTACAAACGCTGCATGAGCTATGCCTCAATGACATAATTACGCCGGGCTATGAACTATAGGGACTACCTAAATTTGAGCAGCTTCTAAAGCCTACAGCACTTGACCATTCCTGTAGAAAAGATTGATTATTCTTCTGCAGTCAGCTGCCGCTAAAGCCATAGACTAGTTTCGACAGAAGTTCCTTAATCTAAACGTACCCGACTCAGCTAATCACTTCCATATATCATTTAACTTCAACCCCTAACTATCCCTTCGTTTTACATTGTTCCGATTGTCCTTCATTGTTCTGAGGCCATTACGCTATTCCTCTCTCCTGAACCGACCTTTCACAGAATAGTTGCCACGTTTATGCTTGTACAAGACGTCTCACATTCTCATGTCTCCAAATAATATAAGGACCCCTATAGGCCACTCTCAGTACGAAAGACGACAACACACGCTTTATGCTACAGTATACGGCATGACGGAATAACAATTCACGGGCACTGTGCTGTAGTACCACATATGAAGTGGAACAGTACACTCACTCTTAAAAATTATATCACATGACATGAGCCTGAATTGTGATAAAGACCGCTTCCAAATGTCCTCAATGCCAATTTTCAATGAACTTTAAATGCAAATGGTTCTTTTAAAACAGCTCTTCTCTAAACAATTCCTGGTTCCGTTTGTGGCTTCCCGTGGTTTAAGGCCCAAAATCTTTTATTGGGCACCACGGATGTTGAACGAGGTATAAAACAAGAACATGGGCTCATTATGTTTCAGCGTACTTTAGTCAAGTACACCCCAGCGTTTGTTGCATCGCAACGTAATGCAAATTAAAGAAACTCCCACGGCAAAGATGTTTTTATAAATTATAATGTCTTGTATTCTTATATATGTAATAGTTTGAGAGCACCATCTTAACGATCATCTAGAGTAGAGCGTCAATCTGTTGTTTGTGTGCGATCCACTCCGGCATACCTTTCGAGCCTTTGAAGACAGGAATTCAACAAACAGTCTAGTCAGATATGGAGATAAGACGGGTGCTGGTTCCTTATCGACTTATTACAAGGTGTGGAAAAACAAAACCGAAGTCAATCTGCTCTATAAAAAAATATAAACGGCTGTAGACGTTCAAAATGTGGTATTCACCGAGCCTAGCCCGGCATACAGATGTGGTCGTGGCATAGATCATGTTGGGAATGCATGGCCCGTAGTCGCATGCAATTAAACGAACATTTATCCTTGCGCTGCTTCCTTATCTAAATATCATGACAGGTGGAAAAACGCGAACGGCGTCAGTCTGCTGTAAATGGAAGATCCACTTATGTAAACATTGTCAGCCATTCGGAATCAGTAATCTACTGCAAAGCCCAGCCCGCCACAGTGGGGACATGGGCACGTGGGTCATGCTGGGAATGCGTGGCCCGCAGTCACAGATTACTAAACTATTTTTTAACCTTCCTCTGCTTCCTTATGGAATCACGAGTGCAAAAGTTTGTCATATACCAGCGGTATACGTATTCCCATAAAAGTAAATACGTTGAAAAAAAACCGAAGTCATATAAAATTAAAATTGTGTGCTGAAAAACTATTTTAAAACATACTATTTAATGCTAATCGTGTAGTGTAGTGGTTAAAGTGCCTACTGTGTTATAGCTCAATCTACTGCTGCGACAAATAGCTAATGCGAAAAGCCCATATTTTCTATGAAATTACATATTTCATAAGACATTGCACGCACGTTATCAATATCGCAAGTCCCTGAAAAATATGTTCTGAAATATTGCCAGATTCTACATTCACAGTATTGTGCGCTACAAGTCTGTGGCTGTGTATGCTGGAAAAAGGGCATGCTTTATGCAATTTACAAGATTTTATAACTGTTACAGGTGTTTGCAAGGTGTTACAAGTCTTTAAATTTTCTCTATTCGCGCCAACAACTGCTTATCTATGGCAATGTTTATCTTCGCCCTTAACATTTTTCATCTCGAATCAGCTCATGTTCTCCTTGGTGTGTTGTCAGGAAGTTGACAGCAGGTATTAGGAACTTGTTAAATTGGCGACTGAAGCTTTTGAGGCCTTTTTTACAATTCCGTTATGCATCGTGGAGAAGAAAGTAACTAGCGAACAGCAGTTCTTGCGTCGTTATTCGCATCCAGTGATTGCACACTATTTTAACGCAATAGCGTTCGAGAGCTCCTTCGCAGAAATTCCGGTGTCGCCGTCGGCGTTGTTGGCTGTGAGCGAGAAATCAGTGTTGTCCATGAGCGAAAATTTGAGTTTGATGGAGAAGCATAAAAAGTACAATCTCTTCGGTGCGATTAAGAGTTGACCCAGGCCATCTGCGTGGCAAGGCGGTGTTCTGTTACGACGCCGTGTCAGTGCTTGAAACTGCTTTGCAAAAAAAGGCAACGAAAATTTCGTGTATTTGTCTTTACTTATACATTTTAAATATCCTGAAGGTACATACTGTACGTTATCAAGAGGAGGGCCAAGAACAATTTTTTGTAAGCAGGCGCAAAATATGAAGGCAGGAAAAACTCATATCAACCAATCAAGGTCAGTACAGCAGCAATGCACAATAAGTAAAAAAAAGTAAAACATGACTCTGATTGTAAAAAATGCTAATGCAAAACGTAAAGTTGAATTGAGTAAATCTAGTAAGACTGAGAAATAATAAAAAAAGGCACAAATTTGGAACACTAAACAACAAAATACCAAGAAAAAAGCAAGAATATTACAAGACCACACCATGTTTGCTAGAACATTTTTGAAGAGAATTGGATGACGAATGTTCACTATTGATGATGGTAGACTATTCAATTTGTCTGAGGTTTTTGGAACAAAGGACTGTGCGCACGTGACGGTATTACAAAAGCAAACAATGACTTTTTGGCAATGACTCGAATCCAGTTCTAAGTTGTAGGGTCTAGATTAACCAGGTTTAAAGTATGCAAGATGAGCAGGTGGTTAACTTTCTCAAAAAAGAAGTCAAGACGCATATACTCAGTGGGAAAGCCAGAATCATGGTACGTGTTATGTCATGAGTAATTGAAAGCAGCGGGGTTTTGCAAGAGCAAGATTGCGTTGCAATACATTGCAATGCAAAAAACGTTTCCTTTACTGGTTAGGAAGACGATTAGTGATCTGTAAAACCATCATGCCTTGTTATTTGAAAAAAACTCGATAAAAATTGTGAATTGACTATATAATTTACGTATTTTAGTCTTAAACGTTTGCCAGCACAATTTTAACGCACAGTTGACAAAGTTAGTCCAAAACTGATCTAGCACTGTTGCAAGCTGTTGTTAATAGTAGCGAAGTTCCGGCTCCTAAATGACTAACAGTTTTGAACGGTTACGTGATGGCAACAACCATAAAGTGATCGAAAAATGGAGAACATCGTGGTCACTTCTGGTGAGTGGACCACTAAAGAGAGGAGACCAGTAGATGATCTCTTGGGATATCGAAAGGCGGGCGCGCGGGAACGCAGTGGGTGTACAACTCCCTGACACCACAAAAACATCAAGTTATTGGAACTTACCGCACAATGTTTTGACAGGAGCCGTCGAGTATGCCACGATGTCGACGCTGCACGGCTGGACTTTGTAGCGAAAGCGCGGTAAGATATCGAATCCACCAGAACAAAGCCGCCGCCACCGTTGCTTGAAAAAGCTCATTGTACCAAGCCACCAACCTATTGCATCAAGCTACCATCGCAAGAAGTGTTCTTGAGCGCGATGGCATGGTGCGATTGCCTCGCGGATTCCGGAGCAAAGAAGTAGTTTTAATGCTGCAACAGCGAAATCGCTGTGGTACGGGCGCTTGTAAATTGTAGAATATAACCGCATTGACCAAAAACCAATCACAAAAAACGTAACTAGTTATCATGCCCCCTATTAAAATTCGGTTGGGAGATTGGTTCGGTAGCGTTGAGGCGCGCTACAGGATGCGGCGATACGGCGTTTGTGCGGCTTCGGTCCCGTAGGCAGCCCCTATAAATGTACGGTTTTTGCTAACAGTGTAGGCAACATAGCTTTTCAAACGTGATCATTACACGCAATTTTCAAATTCAATTATCTTCCCGTAGATAGGCTAGCTCCTTAAAGGAGAAGGAAATAGATGGTTTGGAAATACAGTTATCTGCCAGCCTATCAATGAACTCAGCCTCGATTTATTAACTCGATAGCGTTAAAGAGCTCGTTTCGTAGAAATTCCGGCGTCGGTGTCAGTGTTGTTGGTCGAGAGCGAAAAATTGTGTTGTCCGTGACCGAAAAATCGAGAAGGGTGCAAACATTTGGCAGATCCCAAGCAGCATGGGAATCTATGTTATGCGAAGCATGCGGAGGCAAGGTAACTGGGTTTTTTTTTTTTTTTATTGAGCGAAACGTTACAAAATCACGTTAAAGGTATGTGCATATCTTGTAAGTACAGACATATGTTGAACAGTCGCATATGTTTCATATAGCAAGTTGTTTACAGTTTCGTAACGATGTCAACAGAAAAATGGGTATTACCTACACCAGAAACGGTAATCTGATATAAAGCACTTGTGCTTGAGAGGATGGTAGCACTGGGTAGTGCTTCGTGGACCAACTGCAGTGGATAACGCTTAAGTATGCAATTAAAGTTAACTCGACATGACGCCTGCCTCATAGCAGTACATACGTATTGTTTATAAAATTAGATAGCCAGGACTGGAATGACAAAATTGACGTTCCACCAACATTACGCCTGCATAGGGTCTTTTTCCAAATCAGTTCCGAGACCTGGCGTGGCTCTGTGGTGGAATACTTGATTACCACGCAGATTGCTTGGATTCGATTCCTGCTGGGACCCTGCTATTTAGTAATTTTCATTCGTCAGGTCAACTCTGCTGACGTCAGTTTTCCTTAAGGCTCTCGCTTTTAAATTACTGATGTCTGTCCTCGCCGTTCCTGGCTTGACATAAGTTATCAAACACCTGTGGCGCATACCCGCATACCGCGGCCCGTTGGTATCCGGTTATGTTCCACTAGCGTCTGCGGGTATGGGTTTGACGACGTGTGCGACAGGATTTTCGCGTTATTCCATGTCATGACCAGTCAGACATATACGTCAATACCTCTTACCCTCCCATACAAATTTCGGTCTGCCCCAAGTTTACGAGGCGATCACGAGAGCAGCCAGACGTAGGCGGCTAGATAGATAGATAGATAGATAGATAGATAGATAGATAGATAGATAGATAGATAGATAGATAGATAGATAGATAGATAGATAGATAGATAGATAGATAGATAGATAGATAGATAGAAACGCAAAAGTGCTTACTGTACGCAAATGAATGCTTCGCATTTAATAAAATACATAATGAAAATTTCCGGGCCCGAGGAGCGAACCCTGGCCGTCTGCGTGGAAAGCAGGTGTTCTACCCCACAGCCACGCGTCTGATTGGATACAGCAAAAATAACTTTCTCCGCTCGGAAATACAGCAAAAATAACTTCCTCTGCAGGTTAAAATAACTTTCGTGTTTTGCAAACACATGCGTCCTGTATACAGGCGTCACAATACAACATGTAATATCCCAGTAATATTCCGTGGTACAAGCGTACATTGCCATCGGGCGTGAGAACATGTGAATATCACGACGACATCGTGGTTCAAATCCAGCCACCCATTACAAAAGGCACACACGTTACTGCGCGTATTCCCTTTGGACCCCCGAGTGGGCACTTAGCTACTTCAAGTACATTTCACGCGCATAATTGCTCGTGGTTTAAAGCATGCTTCCCATTAGATAGTATGCACTGAGTGGTTGAAGTACGCTCTAGGGACCAGATATCGCTATCGCGTTCAACTCTTAAAGGCGAATCTTAAGGGTCCCCCGATTTTTTCAGGGTTATCTGAACTCTGCTGGTATCAGAGAAGCACGGGTGCAAAATGAAGCAAAAACTAGGTTTATAAAATGTCCTGATGAAGTTGTGTGCAAGCTTCCATTAACGTCTGGCAAGAATTAAGTAGCTGAAACTGTACGGTGCGTTAACGAACGTTTATAGGAAGACAACTACAACTTGAAGGAAAGGAGGGGAATTACTGCAGGCATTGCAGTTATTGAGGTGCCAGTGCAAGTGGCAATGCTCATACCACGTGCATGCCCACTTTTCAGGAGTGTTCAGTTGTCAGTACCAGCAGACGTCAGCTGACCTTGGAAATATTCGAGGCTGAATTGATTGATAGCCTGGCAGATAACGGTATTTCCCAACCGTCCATTACCGACTCCTTTAAGGAGTTAGCCTTTCCACGTAAAGGTAGTTGACTTTGCAAAGTGCGTGTAATGATGATGGTCGTCCGCCATGGTGGATCAGTGGCTAAGGTGCTCGGTTGCTCACCCGAAGGTCGCTGGGGAGATACCGGCCGTGGCGGTCGTATTTTGGGTGGAGGCGAAATGGTAGAGGCACGTGTACTGTGCGATGTCGGTGCACGATAAAGAACACCAGACGGTCAAAATTTCCGGAGCCCTCCACTACGGCGTCTCTCATAATCATATCGTGGTTTTGGGACGTTAAACCGAACATATTATTATTATTAATGATGATGGTTGAAAAGCGATGTTGCTTATCTATGTGGTTCCTTATTTTTGAAATAAACATTGCTGCAAGATAGCGCTTTTCTGCGTCACGTCTTTCTCTTTCCATCACTTTACGTGAGCTATAAAACTTCAGTATGAAATACCAACACGCCCAAAACACTACGTTGATAAAGTTCAGTTCTGCCGAATTCCATAGGTGTCGCACGAAGCTTGAAAGGCGAGAACGGTTCGATATGGGCCGCCGAATGCGTTGGGTAAGCGAAATACTCGCCTTTCTCTGCAGCCGGTTGCATGAGGAAATTTGAAATGTGGCTCTGCTCTTATTGTTTTGAATTGTGCTGACGCAGAACCATGGAAAGCTTGACTATGAAACTCAGCACTCTTTGAATGCGCTGTGTGCCATTTACCAGAGAGCGAGCAGCAAAAGGCAGAGTGAAGACGCGCGATAAACATGCACATGGTGACCTCCCATATTATGAATTGGTTTACACAACACACTATGTCGCAGGCACGTTCTGAAGACACAATGTCCCAGGTTTTAACTAGCAAATGCTAACATGTGCGTCATACAAGTAATTTGCTGTAAAATGCTAGTCGTGACCAGCTTTAGGTTTTGAGAATATACGAGTGGAAGACAACTGTAAAGAGAACATTCCATAATGCGTAATAAAACAGTGCCACGCACAGGAAATGATAGCCGGGGGGATAATGCAACTGAAAAATTGACGGGAGATCCACGAGGTGAATGATGATGAGATTGGGCGAAGCTCCTGGAAGTAATCATCGGTTAAACCGTGAAATTTCTTCCGTTAATTCGCCCGATAAAAATGACGTGAAACGATTGATTAAATGTTTTATCAAACTTTTATTGCTGGTTTCCGTTGTCCTTTCATTATGACCGCTCTGTGGTCGGTGAAATGTAAGCTAAGTGGTTCTTGCACTGGTTGCAGCGGCATCCTTATCCATACGAGCACACACCGACGGCAACGAGCATCGTCAACTACAAACCTCTATCGCGATATGGTTTTGATTATAAAACCATTGCTTTCAAAAACACCTGGCGTCTTTGGTTGAGCAGCTGGCGTCTTTTGGTTTTGCTTTAGAAACATCTGGCGTCTTTTCTTCGTTTGGCTTTTAGAAAACATCTGGCGTCTTTCGTTCGTTTATTTCATCAACTGAACGGCGTTTTGAACAAAATTTTTATTGTTTAATCACGCACAGGAGAAATGCCAATGGCTGCTAATGGGGGAATGAGAGACAGAAGAATTCGGCTTTTAGTTAACGCGCACGCTGCGAATTTTTTATTGTTCAACAACGCACAGGAGAAATCTCCCACCGGCACCACCTCTTGGAGGTCAAAGCGTAAGACTGGTTACGCACTACGACTAGGACTACGACTACGACGAGGGACGAATGGGTGCCGCTTTAAGGAGCTTCGTCCCTAAAAAGAAAAATCACTGGAGCCACTCATCCCTCATGAAGCCAGCTTTGTATCTTTGCTCGGAAGACACATACCAAGCTAAATTGATCGGGGTTTGCAGTTCGTCGTTTTGAAGTTACTATTATACCTCAATAAAACGCATTTAGGCGCTTATGAATGGGCGTTTTAGGGCTTGCCTCCAACTCCATGTGCCGCGATGCTCGCGTGTACTTGCGAGTTGTAGTGCGCCGAAATAAGTGATCCGTTTTTTTTTTATTGCATTCTGCCACCAGTTCACATTGATGATCTTCCTACTTTACTGATGCGTTCACTGGCGTAAATAGCTTCATTTTCAAGAAACTGGGCCTCGACACGAACGAAATAGAGGGGGTTCATTGTGGCCTATACGCATTCGCTTGCGGACGGCTCTTATCGCACAACCGCTTTGCGCCAGGGCTGCGATGAGATCGGTGCTGGCAGTTTTTTATCGCAGCGCCACCTGCTCAGAGTTTCAGGTGCAAAGCCACAGAGATTATTGCTGATTGGGCGCCATATATTGCTGGTTAAAAAAAGCTTTGGGAATCAGTGTTGCGATAATCCAAGTGGCCATTTTGAAAAAAAAAATATAAAACGGTTTCGATAGGCGTCCAAAATTCTAGCGCAGTCAGTTTAGGATGATTGGGGTGCGTAAAAGCCGCTTAAATAGCATTAAAATGTACAATTGTAGCGTGAGCTCCGAATCTGGATTTTGTCAACTGTGTTGCAATGCACGACGTGCAGAGTGGTTCATTTCAACTCACTGTGCCTGAAACAAGACAATCAAAAAAAAAAATCGGCAGATCTCACGCACTGTGGGAATTGATGTAATGCGAAGCAGCCAGCAAGGAGCAAATTATGCTGTACATAACATGCATGTCATGATTTACATGTTAGAACCTGCCATTTATATTCTTCGTACAATCACGTCGCGCAAACCAATTTTGGTGTATATCAAGCTAACGAAACGGCCGCGAGGGTGCCATGAGCGTGGCATGCAAGTCATGTTGCACATGGTAGGGTAAGGGTGGGCAAAATGAGACAAAAATTTGAAAATAGTGAATATTCATTTTTATTTCACTCTTTACCCGTAAACGACAATGCAGAAACTTTCCTTTGGGTACAAGGTATGTGCTACATAAATATGACCACGTTGCCACTGTTAAAAAGTTTATTTTAAAAAGAAATAAAAAAATGCACCAGATGTCTCATTTTGCCCCAACCTGCGGGGCAAAACGAGACAGTGTGAAAAAAAATTTATCCCTTCAGTTTTTGCAGTAGAAGCACTTGAAAGTAAGCTCCGTGGGCCCTCACGCAGCCTTCATGACCCCCCCTTTCACTCCACGCATTGAATCCAGACAGAATCCGGTGCTGTTTTGCTCCAAAAGTCCTTGCAGATCAAACACCACCAGTCTTTCTTTGTGCTATTGCTGTATTTTGTTGAAAGGTTGCACTTCATTCGGATTATTCAACGATTGGACGCTAGATATAATCTGACGCATCTTCTTCGCCTCCTTTTGCCCTTTTGGTGCAGAACTGCACGGGCGTTTCGTGGCTTTCAGCTTCGTCAGCCGGGCTTCGTGAGGCGATGAATTTAAAACTGTGCTAGATTCGAATTTTCTAGCACAAATTAGGTATTGAAGGAAAACTAGATGGTGAGACGTGTTTGTGAACGACTTGACTTGGAGATTCTTCCAAATTTGCGTTCGCCTCTTGAGAGCATCCTTGGGACCGCGGAAAAATCTCGATGCAGCACGAATGGAGTGGGTGTCCTGAACAGCAGTCAGTGCTCTTTTTCACGTCGTTTTCCTCCCAGGAAGCTTTATATGGTGTTCTCTTCTGCGTCCGAACCTTCCTAAACAATAAATATAATATATAGTGAGTGTAAGTAAATGGTTCACCTAATGAGACACTCTCTAAGGCAATTTAATGCCTTTTTGTCGCGTTTTGCCCCCCTCACATGCCCAAATTCAAAAAAAATTTCCGCTTTGGCCCCGCGCACCAAGTGAACTGAAATTTTGGTGGTATGTAGCTAGTAGTATATAGTAAGAATATAAATACTTACGTTGTTGTACTGACGCGAGAGTAGCTTCATGCACGGATCCGATAATTTGGCCGAGAAGAATTTCGCCCCTTTTTAACGGGTCACGAACACACTGACACCAGCCGCGTAATTTTTTCCCACGCGAACGCTATGAGCAATCATCAAGTTTTAATCATAAAAAGGTGGACAACTACCAGCAGCTCTCACTGAAATATAGAAACAAAGAAAAGTGCTTTCTGTATTAGCTATAGAGGTCGGGAAAGCCAAAATGTCGCGTTTTGCCCCGTGTCTCATTTTGCCCCGCCTTACCCTATATCATGATTTCCATATTACCACGTGTCATTTATGCTCATCATACAGTCACGTCACTCAATGCCAAATTTGGTGCATATCAAGTTAGCGAAACGGCCGCGAGTGTGCCATGAGCGTGGCATGCAAGTCATGTTGCACATCATATATCATGATTTCCATATTACCACTTGTCATTTATGTTCCTCATACTGACACGTCACGCAACACCAAATTTCTTGTATATCAAGCTAGCGAAATGACCGCGATACCATGAGCGTGGCATGCTAGTCATGTCGCACATGACATGTCATGATTTCCATATTACCACTTGTCATTTATCTTCCTCATACAGTCACGCCATGCAATACCAAATTTGGTATATATCAAGCCAGCCAAACGACCACGATAGTGCAATGAGCGTTGAATGCAAGTCATGTTGCTCATGACATGTCATGATTTCCGTATTACCACTTGTCATTTGTGTTCATCATCTAGTGATGTCAAGCAATACCAAATGTGGTGTATATCAAGCTAGCGAAACGGCCGTCAGCGCACCATGAGGGTGGCATGAAAATCATGTTGTACATGACATCCACGTCTTGATTTTCATATAACCCACCTGTCATTGATGTTGGTCAAGCATAAATGTCTCATCTACCGATTTTCGATATATCAAGTTAAGGAAAACGGCCTCAGGAGCACTACGGCCATGGCGTGTAAATCATACTTTTAATGACAAGTTAGTCATGGTTTTCTTGATATGAACACTCATTCATGTTCGCCATACAGTCATGTTATGCCACACCACTTTTGGTATCAATCTCATTAACGATACGGCCCGGAGAGCACGTACTCATAGATAGATAGATAGATAGATAGATAGATAGATAGATAGATAGATAGATAGATAGATAGATAGATAGATAGATATATAGATAGATAGATAGATAGACAGATAGATAGATAGATAGATAGATAGATAGATAGATAGATAGATAGATAGATAGATAGATAGATAGATAGATAGATAGATAGATAGATAGATAGATAGATAGATACGTTGAAAGTCGCCGAAGTTCGCTAAGAAATGCTTTGTCTTTTAAAAGTTAACTTGGTTCTTTAGGGTGCCGCCTGTAGCGGTTCGGCCACGAGTTTGATCGACTGCGCTCGAACAAACATTTGTGGCAGCTGCATCGTACGCATTTCAGCTTTGGGAGAAAGAGTAGATTGGTTCTGATCGCGAGGGAGTATGAGCGACGCGCGATAGCGTAGGCATAATGACGCCGTCGATGTTTACTCATGTTTTGGCTCTGCGGCTGATGCGCTACGTCGAACAGGACACACAATCGACTGTTTTTAGATCATCGCGGACGGCGTCAGTAGTAGTGGTTTATTAATGAAATGACACTCAATTTTGCAGCCCAAATAGGGAGCACGACGTAACGTTGGGAGATGGGAAAGTGGTCAATAAAGAGGATAGTAGTAGAATAGATGGAGGGACAGCCGAAGCATCGTCGCTTCACGGCGAAGGCCGATCGTGAATTAAACAAGAGCGTTACGGTGGTTACAGTCGATGTAGTATGACCAAAGTGTGGACTCGTTCGTTGACACATTATACTTTCTTGTCACTTTAAAGAACACATTTGTCATTACAGTCGCACAGGGAAGCTTGGTTAGCCGTGAAGGCAGCACTTGATCAACGTGATATCATGCATGTACTCCTCATATCTGATAATATAGCGCTGCGAAGTGAGATGTAGGTCACCTCGACCATCTCAACCCGCTGTCGCCGAAAAAACTAATATATTCATTCTTTTAATACCACCGGTAGCGGCTGCCCACTCGAATTCGATCAACAACTCTCGCCACATTGCATCCGCAGAAGGTGTTGCTAGCTCGCTCACACTTCAACTTTAGGAGAAAGGATAGAATCGTTTTGGAACGCAAAGGAATGAGACGGCGTGGGGAAATATGCACCGTGGATGCTTTAAATAATGTTTTCGCTCTGCGGACGGAGGCGGCTGGGCGACAAACACACAATCATTGTTAAAAAAATAGCTCGCGACCATTCAACCTATTTTGCTGTAGCCGGAAAACATAGTATGTTGCGATAAATTGAAATTAAAAAAAATATGGTGTCAAGTAGTCTCACGTCCTAACAGTCTCTTTTCATTAGGAGCTACCGTTCAAATTGCAAACAGTAAGCATAGCTCCGGAGGACAACGTCAAATACTCCCAAATGTGTCGGCAATAATTCCGGCCCAGGCAGAACGTATTCGCTAGTTCCATTTTGTTCTTGAGTACGTTCAGACGGAATAAAAGAAACTGCCTCAAATAGCTTTATTCGCAACTACGAAAACTTGCTATCAGCTGAGACACCCGTGACATTGTGCAATGGACAATACAAGCGTATTCTTGAATATATTATAAGGAAGAGAATATAAGTAATGCCATTATTACACAGCTTGGATGGCCAACTGCAAAACTAACATTCAGATCCTGTCCACACAGTAGACACGCAAATGACAAGCGTGTATTTGAGCATCTATTGCGACACACTACTACCCGCACGACATATTATCAATATAAAAATTTGCTATACATATTTCAGAAGATTACCTATCCATGGAATAGCAACATGTCGAAATCAGCAAGGATCTTAAAAATTAGGAAATACCGTAAGAAACAAATTCTTCCCTACGACCGCCAATCGTTAATAATTACAGTTTATCCTATAAATCAAGAAGTATAATATTTAAGTGTAACTAACTTGAACAAATGCTTTCAAATATGCGTGCAAACTTGGGCCTGCATACGCATCACTTGTTATTCCTTCAACATTTTTAGTTTTTTCATCAGGCGTGTTGTGCTAACATTCCACAAAATTTTGTAATTCCGATTCGATAAGGACCAAGCCCAAGGTTAAACGTCGGTCAAGTTGTGTACGAGTGCGCTCCTATTTTTTTCCGGCATGATCCATGCGGCCATCCCACGTGCCTGACAGGCTAGGCTCTACGGATAATTCCTTATCACAAACGGCTGATAGATCTTGCATGAGTGGACTGTTCCTATACAGCAGAAGGGCGCTGTTCCTGTTTTTGTACTTCTCATTATCATCCGACCAGGAAGACTCCCATGGTTAAACGTTCGTTGAGTTTTCTACGACTACGATTTAATTATTCCCAGCATAACGTACGCGTACCTTGTATTTGTATGTCTGGTACGTTTTAAATTTTAAACGGCTGATAACATCTGCAGGTGAGTATCGCTCACGTGCAGCATATTTTTTCTACATCACGCATACCAACGCTGTCCTCTTTAATCTAAAATATTTCTCTTAGAATGTAAGTATTAATCCAACAAACATGCGATGGTGTTATTGCTGGAATTCCAGTGGGGTCCGATAGCTCCGCAATTATGACGGACACACATCAGCTCTAATCATGACAACGCATAGAAGTCAGACTATATATTCCGAGGAAAACGAGCTCTGCAGAACATTGAGAAAGACTGCTGAGTACATACCGCTTGGTAAGTCACATCACCGCCTTTCGAATTTGTTTGATTGCCCAGTGTCTGTACTAAAATAAGGCCTCAAACTTTATATGTTTCATAGAATAAAACAGCCCAAACATTGAGCTCAATGCTGGCTGTGTAGAAAATTATGACAATGTGTTCACGCTCGAAATACGTCATGTGGGGGATACCCAGTCGCCTCAGTGAGGTAATATTTTTTTTAATAGCAACAGGTGATGCAGAGAATGTGGCTCACACTTTCGGTTATGGGCCTGCTATCACTCTCTGCGATTCTCCTAAATCTAAGAGAAAAACAATATCCTATGTTTACTGCACGCCCAAGGTAGTTTTACAGTTAAGGGCATATGGTGCTATCGGTTAGCTTTGTGATGAATGGTAACCGCACAAGTAACGGGGTACTGAAAGTGCGTTTGCTTCTCGAAGTTCGTTTAACTTTCATTTACGCATCTCTCGTTTCCTCCAGAACCGCTACCGTGGCCACATGATAGTACCGATCAGTTGAATCACAGTCACTTTGCACATGCATTACTTATATTGGATGACTTTCGCAATGCTACACCTGAAGGCTTTTACGGCAACCCACGACTGGGACCAGTAATTCAAAGAGCTAGTTCGTCCAACGAATTTACATCAAAACTGCTACTTCACCACCGTACCTAAAATGTAACTAGAATATGCTTTTAATTCTGACGTCCACTGTTGATTTTTTTGCTATTTTCCTCTAAACCATGGAATAATAAACAACGGAAAAACCAACTCTAATATGAAATAGTAATAAATACAAGTATACATCGTAGACAACCTTCATTATCAGCCGTTTCAGGTGAAGTACTGGCAGCGCGTTCACGTAATGGGGAATCCATCAGAAGTCAAAGCGTCTTGCGTTTCTTGCGTGTATCTCCAGCGCATATCATCACTGCTATCTGCTTTAAGGCAGGTGCATCGAATGTTTTTATATGAAATTTTCTGTTTTTTCCTGAATAAAAG
>JALIZH010027083.1:0-11677 GCA_030522465.1 Rhipicephalus appendiculatus
TAAATGGCTGGTCATATCATGAAAATCATGACTGACTTGTCATGAAAAGTATGATTTACATGCCACGCTCATGGCGCGCTCGCGGCCGTTTCGTTAGCTTGATATACACCAAATTTGGGATTGAGTGACGTGGCTGTATGACGAACATAAATGACAGGTGGCAATATGCAAATAATGACTTGTCATGTGCGACATGACTTGCATGCCACGCTCATGGCGCGCTCGCGGCCGTTTCGTTAGCTTGATATTGCCACGCGCGTTTCTTATTTTCACTTTGCTCTATTCGGTTTTCGCCCTCAAAGGCTGTCAGCAATGCTCAGCGCAAACCGCGCCTCATTGTTCTAGAAGCTTCGCGATCATTGTAGATCGTTTTGTTAAGATTGCGCGCAAGACGCGACCACTTGAGATTATTCCAGAGCGTACGCGATGACCAGTGATAAGGCTAGAATGTTCGACGCGTGATGCATAAAAGCCGGCGCGCTCCAACGATGTTCAGTTCATCGACGGCCGACGCTCTGTTCGCCGCTATCAGTCTCAGCGTTTATTGCTGTAATCTCACCTTCAGTTTACCGGCCACAAGTTCGGCCCAAATAAAGTGTTTCATCTTGGACTACTGCCTACTGCCTTCGTCAACGTCACGACCACGTGACATCTGCGAAAACCGAATAGAGCAAAGTGAAAATAAGAAACGCGCGTGGCAATCCTCAGTCCTCTGCTGGTTTTTGATCCGTAGGCGGGCGAGCTGTCGTGCTTCTTCGGCGCGCTGTAGGTAGGTGGTCACGTCGATGTTTTCCTCGTCGGTCACGTTTGGTAACATGGCGTCGAGCGTCGTTGCCGGGCTCCGTCCGTAGACCAACTTGTATGGCGTCAACTGCGTCGTTTCTTGTACGGCCGTGTTGTACGCGAAGGTCACGTACGGGAGGATGGCGTCCCACGTCTTGTGTTCGACGTCGACGTACATGGCCAGCATGTCGGCAATGGTCTTATTTAGACGCTCGGTCAGGCCGTTGGTCTGTGGGTGGTACGGGGTGGTCCGGCGGTGGCTTGTGTGGCTGTATCCCAAGATCGCCTGAGTTAGGTCCGCGGTGAAGGCCGTACCTCTGTCAGTAATGAGGACCTCTGGGGCGCCATGACGCAGGACGATGTTCTCGACGAAGAACTTTGCTACCTCGGCGTGGCTGCCTTTGGGCAGGGCCCTCGTCTCGGCGTAGCGGGTGAGGTAGTCAGTAGCTACGACGATCCATTTGTTTCCGCAATTCGACGTCGGGAAGGGCCCCAGTAAGTCCATGCCGATTTGTTGGAACGGCCGGCGAGGTGGCTCGATGGGCTGCAGAAGTCCAGCTGGCCTAGTCGGAGGTGTCTTCCGTCGCTGACAATCTCGGCAAGTCTTTACGTAATGGGTGACGTCGGCAGTGAGGCGAGGCCAGTAATACCTTTCTTGTATCCTCGCTAGCGTGCGGGAAAGTCCAAGGTGTCCAGCAGTCGGGTCGTCATGGAGAGCGTCCAGAACTTCTGGACGTAACGCGGAAGGTACTACGAGGAGGTAGTTGGCCCGAAGTGGGGAGAAGTTTTTCTTTAGGAGAACGCCGTTCCGCAAGAAAAACGACTCCAGTCCTCGTCTGAACACCTTTGGAACAACGGTGGCCTTGCCCTCGAGGTATTCCACAAGGCCCTTGAGTTCCGGATCGGTTCGCTGTCGTTCGGCGAAGTCATCAGCGCTTAAGGCTCCCAAGAAGTAGTCGTCGTCCTGGTCTTCCTGGGGTGGCGGCTCGACGGGGGGCGCGAGACAGGCAGTCGGTGTCAGAGTGCTTTCGTCCGGACTTGTAAACGACGGTAATGTCGAATTCTTGAAGTCTTAGACTCCATCTTGCGAGACGACCTGAAGGGTCCTTCAAGTTAGCTAGCCAACACAAGGCGTGGTGGTCGCTCACGACTTTGAAGGGCCTCCCGTAGAGATAGGGGCGAAACTTTGACGTAGCCCAGATGATGGCGAGGCACTCCTTTTCTGTTGTGGAATAGTTGGCCTCTGCCCTGGATAGCGACCGGCTAGCATAACTGATGACCCTCTCCAGTCCGTCCGTCCTCTGCACAAGGACGGCGCCGAGTCCCACGCTGCTTGCGTCGGTGTGCACTTCTGTTTCGGCGTGTTAGTCGAAATGCGCAAGTAACGGAGGCGTTTGCAGGCGTCGTTTTAGTTCTTGAAATGCTTCCTCTTGCGGCGTTTGCCACTTGAACTCGACGTCGGCTCTGGTCAGGTTAGTGAGTGGCTCGGCGATGCGGGCAAAATTTTTGACGAACCGCCTGTAATAGGCGCACAGGCCAAGAAATCGACGGACGGCCTTCTTGTCGGCGGGTGGCGGGAATGTAGCGATGGCGGCTGTCTTCTGAGGGTCGGGGCGTACTCCGGACTTGCTGATCACGTGACCCAAGAACAAGAGCTCCTCGTATGCGAAGCGGCACTTTTCAGGCTTCAAGGTGAGGCCGGAGGTCTTGATTGCTTGAAGTACTGCGGCAAGTCGCCGGACGTGTTCGTCGAAGTTTGAAGCAAACACAATGACGTCGTCCAGGTACACCAGGCAAGTCTGCCACTTCAATCCTGCCAGTACTGTATCCATAACCCGTTGGAAAGTCGCAGGCGCCGAGCAAAGACCGAAGGGCATGACCTTGAACTCGAAGAGTCCGTCTGGTGTTATAAACGCGGTCTTCTCTCGGTCTCTCTCGTCGACTTCAATTTGCCAATAGCCGGTCTTGAGGTCCATCGACGAAAAGTACCTCGCGTTGTGAAGTCGATCCAGGGTGTCGTCAATCCGTGGGAGAGGGTACACGTCCTTCGTTATTTTGTTCAGGCGGCGATAGTCGACGCAGAAGCGTAGGGTTCCGTCCTTTTTCTTCACTAACACCACGGGTGACGCCCACGGGCTCTTTGAAGGCTGGATGATGTCGTCGCGTAGCATTTCGTCGACTTGTTTCTTTATGGCCTCGCGTTCTCGTGTCGAAACTCTGTACGGGCTCTGACGTAGTGGCCTGGCACTTTCCTCTGTTATGATGCGGTGTTGTGCGACTGGGGTCTGTCGAACTCTTGACGACGACGAAAAGCAGTCCCTGTATTGCAGCAGCAGGGTTTTGAGCTGTTCTTGTTTATGCGTCGGAAGGCTCGGATTGATGTCGAAAGCTAGTTCATGGGCTTGGTTCGTCGTAGCATGTTCGGTAGGCTCGGCGAGGGCGAGAGCGTTGCTGGCTTCCACAATTTCTTCGATGTAGGCGACCGTCGTGCCTTTGCTCACGTGCTTGTATTCGTTGCTGAAGTTCGTAAGCATCACTGTTGCTTTCCCTTCACGCAACTCGGCGACGCCTCGTGCGACGCAAATCTGACGGCTTACAAGCAGGTGCTGTGCACCCTCGATAACGCCTTCGAAATCTGCGGGTTTTTCGGTGCCGACGGAAATGATGACGCTGGAGAGAGGCGGAACGGTGACGTGCTCTTCTATCACGTTCAATGCATGGATCCCTGGCGTCGTCTGGGTAGGCAGCGCTTTTTGCGAGGTTAGTGTTATCGACTCAGACCTTAGGTCGATGACGGCGCCGTGTTTGCATAGGCAGTCCATGCCAAGTATCACATCCCTGGAGCAGTGCTGTAGGATTAGAAAGCTGGCGGGATAAGTCCGGCTATTGATGGTGACTCTTGCTGTGCAAACACCGGCCGGCGTTATTAGATGACCCCCAGCGGTCCGGGATTTCAGGGCCTTGCCAAGCAGTCTTCACTTTCTTCAACTTCGTCGCGAAAGGCCCACTGACGACGGAATAGTCCGCTCCAGTGTCGACGAGAGCGGTGACGTTGTGGCCGTCGAATATTACGTCGAGGTCGCTGGTTCGTCGTCGTGCGTTGCGGTTGGGTCGCGGTATTGGATCACGGCTACGTCGATTTGTTGCGCTGCTTTCTTGTTGCGTCGTCACGTCTTTGTCGGTCCGCGACGTTTCGTCGGCAGGGCTACGTCTGCTTCGCGTCATGTTCTGCAGGTTTCGTCGCGTTGTCGTCGTCGTCGGCCGCGGAGGATCTTCGGCATTTCGTCGTAAAGCAACCGCACCTCCATCGGTTGCTGTCCCTAGTTTCCCGGATACGGGCTAGGCGACCGGCCCCGGTTTGGGCCAGTGTACTGCCGGCGGTGCGGTGACATGTAGCGGCCAGGCGACGGCGAGCGGGATGGTCGTCGGGGTGTCCACTGAGCTCCTGCGAGATAGTCGGCGATGTCTTGTGGGCGTTCACCCCGCTGTGGACGAGGCGCGTTGACGGCAAAGCCTCGTAATCCCATCTCACGGTACTGGCATCGGCGGTACGTGTGGCCGGCTTCTCCGCAGTGGTAGCAGAGGGGACGGTGGTCGGGGGGCTCGCCAGATGTCGGTCTTCCTCGGTGTGTACCGTTGGCCGGCAGGCGGGCGAGATTGCGGCGGTGGGGGGCGGCGTCTGGCGGCGGTACTGTGGCGGCGCGGTGTCTTGACGTGGGCATGGAGCGGGAGCGTAGCGTCGGGCAGCAGCAGCGTAGCTCATGGCTCCCGGCAGAGGCTGTTGCGGTTCAGGGGTACCCAACGACTGCTGGATTTCCTCTCGAACAATATCTGCGATCGAGGAAACCTACGGCTGGGATGACGGGAACATTCGACGAAGCTCCTCGCGCACTACGGCCCTTATGGTCTCGCGCAGGTCGTCTGAGCAGAGGGATTGAATGTCAGCGTAGGCTGGCGTCGAACGGCGATTGAATTGCCGGGTGCGCATCTCCAGCGTCTTTTCAATCGTCGTCGCTTCGGAGATGAATTCCTGGACAGTGCTCGGTGGGTTCCGCATCAGACCCGCGAACAGCTCCTGCTTTACTCCTCGCATGAGGAAGCGAACTTTTTTGTCTTCCGGCATTTCGGGGTCGGCGTGGCGGAAGAGTCTGGTCATCTCTTCGGTGAAGAGCACCACGTTTTCGTTTGGGAGCTGCGAGCGGGTTTCAAGCAGCGCTTCGGCCCTCTCCTTGCGGATGACGCTCGTGAAAGTAGCAAGGAACCTGGTGCGAAATATGTCCCACGTTGTCAGGGTTCGCTCTTGGTTCTCGAACCAGGTACGAGCGGCGTCTTGCAAGGCGAAGTACACATGTCTAAGCTTGTCTTCTCTGGTCCAGGCATTGAAAGCGGCGACTCGGTCGTATGCCTCGAGCCAGCTTTCCGGGTCTTCAAGTGCTGAACCGCGGAAGGTCGGTGGTTCCTTGGGTTGCCGCAGCAGGATGGGCGCAGACGGCACAGGGGCTGTCATCGTCGCTGCGGTCGAGGTCAGGGTCTTGGTCTGCCGGGTCTTTTCAGGTAGAAGCCCGTACTCTGGCGGTAGACCTAGTTGCCTGCGGCTTGTTCGCTGCTCGGGGTTGTCGTCGACGTCTCCTTCACGACTGGGGCTGGGTTCACGACTTGACGGGGGCGTCCGGTACATGAAAGAAGCAGCACCTCCACCAGATGTCACGTGGTCGTGACGTTGACGAAGGCAGTAGGCAGTAGTCCAAGATGAAACACTTTATTTGGGCCGAACTTGTGGCCGGT
Source organism: Rhipicephalus appendiculatus (assembly GCA_030522465.1). Classification (NCBI taxonomy): domain Eukaryota; kingdom Metazoa; phylum Arthropoda; class Arachnida; order Ixodida; family Ixodidae; genus Rhipicephalus; species Rhipicephalus appendiculatus. The sequence continues at coordinate 5,569 of JALIZH010027083.1, forward strand.
AAACTGAAGGTGAGATTACAGCAATAAACGCTGAGACTGATAGCGGCGAACAGAGCGTCGGCCGTCGATGAACTGAACATCGTTGGAGCGCGCCGGCTTTTATGCATCACGCGTCGAACATTCTAGCCTTATCACTGGTCATCGCGTACGCTCTGGAATAATCTCGAGTGGTCGCGTCTTGCGCGCAATCTTAACAAAACGATCTACAATGATCGCGAAGCTTCTAGAACAATGAGGCGCGGTTTGCGCTGAGCATTGCTGACAGCCTTTGAGGGCGAAAACCGAATAGAGCAAAGTGAAAATAAGAAACGCGCGTGGCAACAGGCACGTAGCCAGGATTTTTTTTCGGGGGGGGGCCCAAGGCCTAATTGTTCGAAAGAAAGTATTTTCATGGCAAATAAAAAGAAAGTTGCCCGGGAATATAGAAGGTGCTTAATTATTAGAAGAACATTACAATAAAGTGGAACTGACAGCACAAGAGGCGAGTTAATCAGCGATGGAAAGCAAATTTTGACACTGCAGTAAAGCTAGGTGCGTATGCACTAGAAAGAATGCTTTTCTGCCAAATAATCTTGACCAAGAAGGGCCATACAGTCAGTAACGGGAAAACGAGTGACAAAAAGAAAGAAAAGGGGGGGTGGGGGGAATGCAAGGGAATCGGGCGTCCACTTACGCATGTGCGACAACAAAAATATCGGACGCTTTCTCTGCCGAACTTCTCACACTCTGTCTTAACAACAGGCCTGCGAGAAGAATGTGAGCCATTTTATGGCAGGAATTTTTTAAACAATGAACAGACACATTTGGGAAAACAATTTTATTGGACAACAAAGAACTAAAACACGGATGCTTCCATGACCCAAAAGATGCAGAACGCTAACATTCATTTTAGCAAGCAATTTTAAAGAATGGCATTGCGAATGGTTTTACCATATAGTGAAGGTCAATACAAAAGAGAAAAAAAAACGAACATGTAGCCTGGCCGAAGAGAGCGGTTCACGCTACAATTTTCGTGCGTCGCGGTTTCTCCATAAACACAGCGATAACTTCGTCGACACTGACTTGTATCCGGTGAATGGACATTAGGGCCAGACCATCAAGCCGCTCTTCAGCCGTCCGGTTCCTCAAATACGTTTTCACTCTTTTCAGTGTCGAGAAGCTGCGTTCTGCAGCAGCTGTACTCACTGGGAGCGTTGCCGATATCTTGAGGAGTGCGTGAATGTTCGGGAAGAGGGCTTTGTCGCATTCAGCTAAAGCGTCCGTCGCAAAGCGGGGAAATTCGTCCTCTTGCATGGCTTGCCATTTAGTTTTCCAGATTTCCCATTCACCTTTTAGCGTAAGGATATGAGTTGTTGTCATATCTCTCAGGTAAAAATCGAAGGCCGGCTGCACAGATTCAAATTTGCCTTTGGAGGCGTGCTTTGGCAACACAAATTGCAAACTTTGCAGTGTTTTGCGATGGTTTGCAAAGCGCCGTTTAAGGGAAGCTTTCAGGTCATCTATGTACGGAATGAACAAGGCTCGCCTGTAGTACTCTTCCGCAGAACTACAATCGTAGTTTGCCCGGTATTTCTGTGTTCCTACCACCCGTGGAATCTCGCACTTCACTTCGAACTCCGCCGCTCTATCTTGACATAGAGAAAATATTTTGTGGAATTCTGCCTCCGCGTTAGTTCACATCTCTTCCAGCTTAGTCAGCACCAAGTCAATCTGCTCCAAGGCGACGCTCATGTCAATAGATGGGCTCTGCAGATACACAGACAAGTGGTGTGTGAGGCCCAGGAATGTCTCACTAACAGCGAGGCATATTAGAAAGTTGGGCGAACAGATTCGCTGATGGAGGCAATGAGCGGTGGACGCTGTTGCTTTGTCACGGAAGGTGTCCATGAACTTTTCAAGTGAGCGAACTATCTCGGAAAGCACTTCTCCAAACAATGCAACTGAATCATGACGTTCCACCCACCTTGTTTCACAATATCGGCGCAGCCGGCCGAATGACTTTGTAGACGCTTCAAGATGTTTTTTCAGGACTGCTGTCCTTTTGGGTGACAGCCGAAAGAAAGTGCACACTTCACTAATTGTGCCAAAGGCCCGTCGAATGTCTTGGATAGCTGAGGCGTCACTCAAACAAAGGTTCAGGGAGTGCGACGAGCAATGCGTGTACAAAGCCATTGGGAAGTCTTTCCGGATGAGCGCCTGCACGCCGTTGAATGCCCCACTCATCGCCGCTGCTCCATCGTATCCTTGGCCTCTAATCATGTTCAAGTGCCGGCCAAGATTCAGCAGCTCCCTTTTCAGTGTCACAGCTAGGCTAGACGCACTGACGTCGTCAACAGCTACGAAGCAGAGGAAATCTTCCCGAATGCTCGAAGTAGTGGGATCGACGTAGCGTACGCACAAGGAGAATCGCTCGGTTTGGGACACATCCGTTGTTTCATCTGCCAGCACCGAAAAATACCCAGCCTCGTTTACCTGTTTGACAATTTTATCTTGTATAAGCTTGCCAATTATCGAAATAATTTCATTTTGAATGTGCGGGCTGGAGTAAGGAGCATTGCTGCCTGTTGTGCGTATGTGATTGGCCAAAATGGTGTCTCCTCCATTGGCTCTATAACGTAGGAGCGCCCTGAAGTTGCCGTCATTCTGTAAGGGTTCCTCGAGAGAAAGACGCCCCGAATCCTTATCACCTCTCAGCGCGAGGTCTTGACGGCCGCACAGTAGAATTGTCTCGACAATCGAGCGCAACTTTGCCTTGTTGTCTTCGAGCTCGCCCTTTGCTTGCTGATTAAGCTGTACGTGGACACTGCTTGATTTTCCCCTGGCGACTCTGAGAAAGAATTCCGCGTCAACCGTTGCTGTCTTGTGATATTCAGTTCGTGCATGATTCTCGAATGTCTCAATGGCATCCTTCCACTTCGTAAACGGAACTGTTACGAGGTTCCTACATGACTGGTGAGAGCCTTTACCCGCTCCACTCTTACGACAGAAAAGTACGCAGGTTTTGCAAAAAGCTCCCTTCCGCACGTGAGAAAATGCAAGCCACTCGTATCGCTGCAGCCAGTGAGACTGAAAGGTGCGCCTTTTACCGTTCTTGGCTACCGAGACTTCAAACTTGTAGCTCGGTGGCGGCATCCATACGTTAGAGTATACACGTTCTGTGATATCATCGCCTAAATCAGAGTTATTGACAAACATTCCGATATCATTATGACAAAGAGGGCTGACGGTTTCCAAACCGTCTGCGCAGTCATGCGTTCTCTCGGCATTCAAGTCTGCAGGTGCTGTGACGGTTTCGGAGGTAGAGCCGCCTTCTGTTGATACAAGGCTTCCTTCCTAGATGCACGATATAAATAAAAAAAACATAAGTTTTCTAACAGTAGTTTTTGCTTCATGTTCTGCTATTACAAGCACCCTAAATAAAAAAGACTCCGAGTATCCGTACATTCAATACATTTCAGTTTTCGAGCCATATGTGCCTGTCTTAGCGCCCGTCGATCTAGACTAGATACAATCAAATCTCGTTAATTCAAACACACTCATATAGAACTGACGTTGTGGTTTTATGAAAGTCATCTGTATTCTAATGGGCGAAAACACAGCCTTATGACTATCATGGCCCAGAACCCTTTTCATTCCCTAGCTGTTCGCAACTGGAACTGAAACCACCAACTTACTCCAATCTAATCCGCGGCTTTTCTTCTATTTATGAGTCCAAAAATCGCCCGCGCTTTGGAACCGGATATTGAACCACAACCACGTTCGCGGGTTTTTAACAACCTCTCATGACCATCCGAGTGCTCAAATGGGGTGTTATCGTCATTACAAAAGGGCGACGGAGCAGATTATTTTTGCGAGTCCGCGTACATTCGTGTAGTGTTGCAGTGAAGTGTACATGGTGATTCGCCGCTTCCATTGTGAAAAGTGACGCGTAAGATAAGATATTTGGCATGCGGAATACAGCTGCGTTGCGTGTTTTTGCTCGGCTTAGGCCTTAGTGAGCGAGCAGCGCGAAGGCAAATATCCGTGCCTCCAACACAAACATGCGGACATTTGTCATCTTTGTAGACCGAACAGTCCAGGCGAAAGACCTTGAATTAACACGTGAACTGTGCTATACAATAAAATTAACTGCCAGAAGAAAAATTGTTCACTCAAAGACTTTAACTGTACATGTCTCTCTCCATCTTTGTCTTCTTTTTTCAATCATCAACATAGGAGCACGGCACAGTATTATTTAAAGTCTGCTACAAATACCTTCAACTTCAAGTGCATTTTTATACTGAAACAGTGAAAATTTGGTTTACGTAAGACTCGAGTAAATTCGGCCGTTTGCGCTGTAAAAGAATGCCTGTTTTACGGTTGGCGTAACCGGGCCACTGTTTGTGGTCATTGAGTCATCATTCCCAATGGCCCGGTTAGCAAGTGGCACGGTTGTAAGTGATAAGAAAACGAAAAGGCGTGATGCAGTCATACCCATAGCAAGTGTACAAGATATTTAAAGCTATGACTGCAGTTAAGCAGGGGCTGAGTCGCGCTGCGCGCGACTTCCCGCGCTTCGCTTTAAAAAGACATTGCTTCCGTATGATCAGAAAAGAGGAAACCGGGCGGGCCAATTGCCTGCAAATTTCGCAAGGCTGGATCCGCCGGCAACCTACAACATCCTAATCCTAATGACTGCAGTCGAGCTAATGGGGCAATTGCACTCCTCGACCATATATATAAAACCACATTCATCGTGTTTAAAGAGTCATCTCAGAATGATAAATTTATGGCGAAAACAGTATCATAGTATTGCTCAAAGCTCACAAGCGGGGAATTATTAAGTGTCCTCTTCAAAGCGACGTAACAAGCAAAGACAATAAGAAACACGGGACTCACCTTTGGAACTTTAGAGAAGAAGCTTGTCAATTTCATCGTTGACCCAGGTCGCTTCCTGGCCGTTGAAGTTGAAACCTGGCTGGCACCATTCTTCTCCATAGCTGCGTGCTGTTGTGACACAGCACCCCTCGACACAAATTTGCTTGCCTGACGGAGCGCCGAACGTTGGGGCTGTTGCGATCGGCAAGTCACCCTCTGCCGTGGGCGCCGGGACGGAAGAAAGGCAGCCGCCTCATTTTGCGGCAATAAGGAGGAGCGCGAAGGCGCCCGGCTGTTTCTCATGCATCAGGAAGTACATGGTTGCAATTACTCGGGACAACACCATTGTCGCTGGTGCGGGCGCGGAAATGCGACACATGGCGCCTTTGTGCCCCAGGAAAAGCCGCGACGCCGAGTTTCCGCCGAAGACGGAAGAGGGACTTTGGGCCACCAGGCTGAGTGTCGCCGGCCGATAGGCCGCCGACGCTCTAATCAACACCAGCTGTCCAGGCACATGCCATCGGAGTTGCCAGGCCTGCGGCCGCCATTCGACAGCATGGGTGGTCGGCCCGAGCAGCGAGACGAGGGACTCACCATATCCCGCATGCTTCCGTCGCTCTTTCTCATGATGCCTTGCGGTTCTAAAGTTGCTTTATCCAAGCTCTCCGTGTATACAGTGCTTTGGGCTGTCTCCCTCGGTGGACGGTCTTTGGCAATATGTAGAAAGATAGTGGAAAGCATGTGGTCGTAGGCTTGTGAGTCACTCGGATGTCTTCTTTCCTGTACGGGCAATGGTTTCGCTTACGCCTCAGACATAGAGTGAGTGGTGTTTCTGTTGTGGTGTTGATTCACGGGCCGGACGCTGAATTTCTCGGCGAGCGTTGCAGTGCTTTCAGAATAAAGGTTCTTTGGTAGCTGTTCTTGGTGAGTTCCTTGACTAGCGTTTGCTTTCAATTTGTTTAAATGCGCACGCCGCTACTTCGTACTTGTGCCTGTATACTCTGGCGTTAATGGCCGACTGGACGAATTTCGGGGGGCCCGGGCCCCCCTGGGCCCCCCCTTCGCCTACGTGCCTGCGTGGCAATATGCACCAAACTTGGTATTGAGTGACGTGACTGTATGACGAACATAAATGACAAGTGGTAATATGAAAATCATGACTTGTCATGAGCGACATGACTTGCATGCCACGCTCATGGCGCGCTTGCGGCCGTTTCGTTAGCTTGATATACACCAAATTTGGGATTGAGTG
>JALIZH010027084.1:0-10451 GCA_030522465.1 Rhipicephalus appendiculatus
CATGAGATCACAGCATACGATGACAGTATACTTCCTCCTCTCCCTCCTCACCCTCACATCCTCCTCCCTCAAGTTCACTACCCTTTCTCACACCCCTTGCTACATATACCCACACTATACATGGCTATGCTATGCATGGTTTTGCCTGTGTGACGCCAACCGACATGAGACGATTACAGCATACGATGACAGCCCGGGCCTCTATAATGCTCTCCGCACTTAAAAAAAACCATTAAAGAAGAGATCCCATGCACACGGAGAATATACATGCCTACACGCTTCCCCATGCTTTCCACTAAAGAACTTTGTCTAAAAGGTAGCCTGGTAACGAGGGCCCCCCTTCGTTTGGAAAAAATACCTTAAAGCGAAGCCAGAACATTAATTATACCTTAATTAGAACATTAATTAGAGAGGGAAGCCAACTTTTTACGACTTTTTTGCAAGTGGTCCATCAAACACGGAGACACTTTCTGTACCTCAAAAACGGGGGTATGTTTCTTTCGTATTTAGGGCGGCTTCTTTTTATGTTTCAATAAACAGTCAGGGCATTCTTCAAGATTACGTAGATTTCGGTCGTTGATTCCACGGGAAACTCTTCATCAAACACGAAGACACTTTCTGTACCTCAAAAAACCGGACATGTTTTTTTTCGTATTTAGGGCGGTTTCTGTTATGTTTCAATAAACAGTCAGGCATCCTTCAAGATTAAGTAGATTTTGTTCGTTGATTCCACGGGAAACTTTTAAGAGTGTGGGAAATTCGGAAGGCACCCATGTGACCAAAAAATTTTTTCTCTCCGAAATATTACAGCAGTCCACTGTTTTCAATGCAGAAAATCAACACATTTTTTTTCGAATACATTGGAGATGGTCGCCGAAATGGCTGGGACGCTTGGCGTGGACTGACCCTATGGGCAAGAACCAAGTCTACTTTCTAAAGTGCAGCATCAAAATTTCTGTACAAATATGTGTAACTTTGTGAACATTCGCAGCTGCTGTTGTCCACTCTAGTTTGACAAATATGCAAACTTTAAATGTAATCCAACCAATTACTCTTGCATTGGCCTAATGGGTTAACTTGTTTAATTTGTGTCCGCCGCGGTGGTATAGCGGTTAGGGTGCTCGGCTGCTGACCCGAAGGTCGCGGGGTTCGATCCCGGCCGCGGCGGTCGCATTTCGATGGAGGCGAAATGGCAGAGGCCCGTGTACTGTGCGATGTCAGTGCACGTTAAAGAACACCAGATGGTCGGAAATTTCCGGAGCCCTCCACTACGGCGTCTCTCATAATCATATGGTGGTTTTGGGACGTTAAACCCCATATAATATTATTATTGTTTAACTTGTCTAATTCTGTTCTTTCCTTCGAGTCATTCGGTCAGTGACGCTATAGTACCGATGTTGTTTCTTTCTAAAACGGTCTTAGCGTCATTGATGAGGCGCGTATTGATATGCCGACGCGACGTGCGCTCTTCCTAAAGACGGTTCATCGACTCTCTCACGGTTGCGATTTTGTCGCTCACCTTCACATGCGTAGAACTAAGCTGGCTTTCACTTTCGCTGATGGTCCTGCTCGAAATCACAGTCCCAGTCTGGCTTCCCGTTGCACAGTTCAATGTGTCGGCTTCTTTATCACCGGCAGGTATTCGGCCGCGTCTCCGCTCGCTTTCCGAGAAGATGTCTTCCAGTGGGGAGATCCTTGGCGCGTACAACTCCAGATGGGTCTTTGGCACCACTTGTTTTAGATTGAACCACACCAGTTGACAGGGTTAATGAATATATTTGCACCAAAAGCATATTATAGCACTGTCATTGTGTTCATGGCGAACGCTGTTGCTGATCTTCGTTTTCTTCTGTACGCTCGAGCTCACATTCTTGCACAACAGAAAAATTCAACACCATCATCACGAAATCGGAATATCCTATAAAAGAAAAGCCATATCATGTATGACACAGAACGGCAGATTATCAAGGATCACGGGCCTTAAAATCAGAAAAAAGAGTAGTCATACAAGACGTGACCGTTGCGTGGGAAGCTCGAGCGATTCTTGTCAAAAATAAAGGCGGATCTCGCGAAATATTACATTAACTATCGCCGATTGAATGTTGCAACAAAAAACAAATAAACATGGTTGATGCCTCCGTCATAGGAATCCGTATAACGCGAAAGTAAGACGTGTCCTTTCAGAAGTAGTTGAATGTTTGCTGTGTATTAATATAAGAGAGTTCACGCAACGTCTGTTGGTGTTTGGCAGCGACAGCACAGTACAACAATGATCCACCCATTTTGACGGTTGGTGGTACAGCTGCATAACGACGACATACGTCGGTCATCGATGATTGAACACGCCATTGTGGTAGCCGCAGTAGTTAAAGGAGAGAGCGTAATCAGAGAAAGCGGTGTGACAGTCAGAATAGCCTTCCTGATTTGACACACAACTTGAGCTAAGGACACTACAGCCGGACTAGAGGGAAACCCAACGGGCGCCCTGTCTCCCCTCTAAGCCGGTCAAGATATTTTGAGGGCAAGCGTAAGTGGTGAACGCAGTGTTAGAGCTAGCCGAGGCAGGAACGCGTGGCAGAGCTATTTTTTGGTATACATTGATGCTATGAGCGAGGCCGATGCTTGGGCAAATGGCGCCACCTCACGGTGGCAAGTACACGGGCCTCAGGAATCACCTAATAGACATTAACAATACCAACAGTTGTCTATGCATTCATGCGATGGCACTGATATACACGGATTGGGAAGTGTTCAATTGAAAATGCGAAAGACAATAGACAATGAACACGTACCTGGCTACAAGACATTTCATGAGCTATTTCTAGATTTGCTACAATTGCTGAATACATGTCTACGGAGAAAATGGAATATATTGTGCCCTTTTGTTGTCATCAATAATTGTTACTCGAGGAATGGCCGATACACACATAGGATATAATATATGCGTTATGTATTATGAACTGCATCCACACTGCCAGCAAATGTTCGTGCATAAGCTGCACCTTCTAAGTAAGACAACATTCATACGTATATATACCGCTCTCCCAAACTACTTCAGATATAGCGTTGGCTGTCCTACCAAGGGAAAGTCATTGATCTCAAGTAAAGGTAGGGTATCAATCTTCATTCCTCTTACATGGGTGCTATTTATGAACATTTATTAGTGTTCTAAGTTTCTGACAAGCAGAACTATTTTAAGTAGGCTCCCATCCCGCGGTCCCAAATGAAGCAAGCAGCAGCAAGGGGAGCTTTACTCGGGTCTGCACCCGAAGACTAATCTATACAGGATGCCCCGGCTATTCCTAGCAAGAGTTTGAAAAATTCGGCAGATCCCACGTACCTTGGGAATCGATGTCATGCGAAGCATACGGGGGGGTTGACTGTTGTGTGATTATTTCGTTGAGCGAAACCTTACGAAATGACGCTAAGCGTATGTACAAATATGTTATACGCACTGACATGTATGTTGAACAGTCGCATATGTTTTATATAACCAGTTTACAGTTGCGTAGTGATGCGCAGAGCACCATGGGTATTACCAACACCAGAAACGGTTAGCTGAAATGTAGCACTTTTGCTTGCGATGATGGCAGCTCTGGATAGTGCTACGTAGACCAACTTGAGTCGATGCAGTTAACTACATTTTGAAAAGAAATATAGTTTTCTTAGTTCGCAGAACGTTTTAGAAAGGAGTCAGATAGGAAAGAGATCTAAAACGTTCTGCGCACTAAGAAACTATATTTCTTTTCAAAATGCAATACCAACCACCCCAGGTAGCTACTCTTTTGCAGTTAACTACAATTGACGCTAACCCTACGTGACGCCTGTGTCATTGGATTACACATGTAATATTTATAAAATTAGATGGGCAGCACTGCAACCACAATTGACGTTTCACCAACATTACGCCTGCGTAGGGTCTTTTTCCAAAGCAGTTTTGAGACCTGGCGTGGCTCTGTGGTAGAAAACCTGACTACCACACAGGATGCTTGGGTTTGATTTCTGCCAGGACGCTGGAATTTATTCGCTGCATTCATCGTGTCAACGCCGTCAATGTGTATTTCTTAACAATATCGCAATTAAATTATCAATGTCTGTTTTCACCTTTCCTAGGTAGATATAAATTGTCAAACACCTGTGGCCACACGTGTATGGAGGAAAGTGTTTGACGGCATACGTGACGGGATTTTTACAGTATTCATGTCATGATGAGACCGTCATAATCATCAAACCTTCTTACCCTCCCATATGAATTTTGGTCTACACCAAGTTAAGGAGGTGATCACGAGAGCACCGAGACGTAGGTGGCCAAATGGATTTATAGATAGAATGATCGATACGTGGATAGGAACACTCAAACTGTCTACAGTACTCAAAGAAAAGCTAATGAAGGGAAAATAGACGACCACCTATTTGTAGCACAAAGCCACAAGGCAATTCATACGGATTTCTCAGAAAGAAAAGCTTCTTAGTTGCCGAAAAATTCGTCCTGGTCCGGGGTTCAAACCCGGGACCAACGCCTCTTCGGGGCGGTCGCTCTACCAATTGAGCCAACCAGGAAGCTAGCAATTGGCAGCGCGAGGGCGAATTCATTGACAACTCGAAGCACATGGGCACAAGTATTTCAAATGTGCTCTGCAGATACCCGCAAGGCGGCGGAAGGGTTAATGAAAGGAAAATAGACGACCGCCCATTTGTAGCCCAAAGCCACAAGGAAATCCATAACGATTTCTCATAAAGAAAAAGCCTCTTAGTTGCCGAAAAATTCGACCCCGGACCAGGAAGAATTTTTCGGCAACTAAGAAACTTTTCTTTCTGAGAAATCCGTATGGATTTCCTTCTGCCTTTGTGCTACAAATGGGCGGTCGTCTATTTTCCCTTCATTAACCCTTCCACCACCTTGCGGGTATCCGCAGAACTCATTTGAAATACTTGTGTCCATGTGCTTCGAGTCGTCGATGAATTCGCCCTCGCGCTGCCAATTGCTAGCTTCCTGGTTGGCTCAATTGGTAGAGCGACCGCCCCGGAAAGGCGTTGGTCCCGGGTTCGAACCCCGGATCAGGACGAACTTTTCGGCAACTAAGATCTGAGAAATCCATATGGATTTCAATCAATGAATCAATCAATCATTTTATTTCCTTTTGATTAGGAGGAGTACAGGACTAAAAGCTCAAGAGCTTGACGAGGTCCCGACCCCGTTCACAAGTCGGCAAAGCAGCAGGAATGGCAGACAATCATGCATAAAGAATATCAAATAAAGTTATACGTATAACATCGCAAAAAAGTAATACAAAATTTTATGAAACAAAACGCTGAAAATAAAAAAGAGAATAGTTGATTTCCCTGTGGCTTCTGTAGATTTCCCTGTGGGTTCTGTGCTACAAACTGATGGTCCTCTATTTTCCCTTCATTAATCCTTCCACCACCTTGCGGGTATCCGCAGAACTCAATTGAAATTAAAGAAAAGCTTCGCATTTAAAATGCGCCGACAAACTCCATGAAGACGTGACCAAATGCATGTTGCTGACTATAGTACGCAGCAAGTTCTACATGTTTTTGTGTCCTGCTTAATTGCCTACATAGGCATGTTCAATTACCTAACTTTGCAAACTAATGAAGCTGGGCGAAAAGTCCAGCGAGAAAGTTGTAGATCGGTTTGTAAAACGTCCGATTGTACAGCCTCTTAATTTATATCTATATTAGTACGGTTTTCCACTTCTTACAGATGCCCGCGAAATACAAATACAATTGGGCAGATCCCACGTACCTTGGCAATCTATGTTTTGCGAAGCATGCGGTGTGAATGTGTCTGTGATGTAATTTTTTTTATACGTTACGAAACGACATTACAGATATCGCTATTGAAAATTTTGGATTCGTAGACGCTGGAATTGTTGGTGGATATGGTGGAAACACTAGTGGACAACACGGACAGGATAGTGGATGCGGCGGAAATAATAGTGGACAAGCTGGAAGCCGCGTTGGTCATAATGGCTGATGATGGCGAGAGTGAAAAAAATTGTGGCAGATGGTGGTGGTGCTGGCAAACTCCTTTTGGGTATAGTAGTACCGGCGGCGAGGCAATGATAGTTAAAGTGGAATATGCTGACTGATGGTGGCGATGCAAAACACGTTTTGGCTGGATGGCTTGGTGAACCAGCTGGATGATGATGGCATGATGTAGACCTGGTGGATGATGGTGAAGATGGAAGTGCACGTGGCTGTATGTGAAATTGCAATCCTTTTTAATGTTTCCCAGTCGAATGTGTAGAAAAATATGTTTCCAGTCCAAAGAAGCAAACGCCGATCATTGCGTTTTCTGGCACGCCTTTTTTTTATTCATGCGACATCAATAGCCGAAGGATCGAAAGGTGGGCTAGTTGGTACTTCATCTTTTAGTGAACAAAAACACATTGATAGCCGCCTCAATATTTCGTGGAGCATAGAAGCCGAGAGCGTTTATACTTTGTGAACGTACTTCTATAGGTTTGTCACGCGCGATGTCTTGCTGTAGTGTGATGTTTACAAGTCAAGAGGTGCCGGCGTAAACAGCGGCAGTAAATGCGTTACATTGCCATGCAATTGCCCGGAGGCAAATGATATCTGGCTGCGCGATTGCCCTTTCCAACGGGTAGACGAGCAAACAGCCGCCTCTTCATATCGCCACATTATGCAAGCGCAACTCTGGCAATTCATGCACACGCACTTACCTCAGCCGCACTTAAATGAACATTGAAAGTCCGTGCTCAGTTATCTGCGCAAGCATTTACCTTAGTCATGCGTCGTGATAAGTCCAGCCAAGTATGGATTTCACTTCTACCACCATGATTTCCACCAAAAGTTACGCCTACAGTATCCAAACCTAGTACGTCTACGTGTCATTAGCGCTTCTGGCTCTCAGGATACACGATTCCGAGCAGTACGAAGGACTTTAAAGCACAGGTGTGGAATCGGTTAACCTAAATGAAGCATTTTTCTTGTGCACGGTGTCCGCAGAAGCAGCGATGAGCATCGATGGGACGCGCTTCCAGCAGATGCCTCCAGTCAGCGACTGCCGCCGGTCGCTCTCACCAATACTTCTCTGTCTCGTGCGCGCGAAAACAGACTTGACAATTCGTACGCCTTGCTGAACGAATATTATGGGACATTTTTCCGGTGCCCTGCATTCGTTTTTCGGCAAGCCGTTATGCTAGTTAGCTAACGATATAGCTAAAGATGAGCGGTCCGGCACGGCCGCGCTGTACGTTACACGAAAAAAAAACATCACAGTACTCCATAAATGTGCGTGCGTATTTGTATAATCAGCTTAGACTCGACATAAAGCCTCTGCACACGTCGCTCTCCGGAGAGATCGATAAATGGATATTAAACTTCGCAGTAACAGTCGTTAATCTGTACCTGCTCCTCGTTCCACTTGATATTTTAGTGCGATAGCAATTCTGTGGACACTCTCTCTCTCTCTCTCTCTCCATATATATATATATATATATATATATATATATATATATATATATATATATATATATATATAAAGGGCACGAAGAAAAATAAATCAGAAGAAAAAAACTCCGAGGCACCTGACCGGGGGATACCAACCAGCGACTCCTGACTGCGCAGCGCGCTCTATTAGACCACTCGGCCACGCGCCATGCATGCGCCGGCAGTGATAAAGGCGAGCTATTTATATACACCATTTACCGCTCGAGGTACACGGATTTCGGAGGAGCTTGAAGGTGTTTTCTATTACGCAACGCTCCTACATTTTCTTTCACTTTAAAAAACTGGCCTTCAGACGCGCACGAAAAAAGGGGGCCCCTTTCTGTACCCTCTCGTAATGTGGAACGAAGAAGGGAAAAAAATAGTACGGCACACACCTTGCGTTAGACGCCACCGCTTGGCAGCAGACGCAGAGCACGGCCGCTGGATAAAAAAAAATTGGCCGCGTATCTGCGTGCTTCGCTGCAAATGTCGTCGAAAGACGATAATCTTCTGCCGACCGTACTGCATGAGTACCACAATTTAATACCTGGGCTAGCCGCCGGGCTCGTTTTTCTGACGGTTCCCGGGCACGCTTGAGACGGACGCCGGCGCTTCTCAGCTGAAATTTGGTCGTCGGTCTTTTCTCTGCGTTCTCTGATCATGTCTTGTTGAGTGGATCGTATTTCATCAAGCGGCCATATATGTTTTGCCTTGCCTGAGACAGCGCTTTTCTACGTTGAATCAGCCGCATCTGGCTGGCATTGATAAAACAGAAGAGGACGCCATCTGCAGCGCTATCGGGGAACATCGGCTTGTGTTGAACTATGCTGCTGCCAGGTGGCAGCACTACAGCGTCGAAGTTAAATCTCTGGGCGGAGACTTGTTTTATACACAGCGGCGCATTTTCAGCGCCGCGTAATAAACACCAGGATCTTTATAATTACGTATCTATAGATTTTGTTTTAAAGGAACACTGTGAATAGTACTAAGGTATTGATGATGTGCCTCAGATATGCGTAATATTTGATTTTTAATTGCCCACGCTCACCCGTATGAACACATGCTCCTCGGTAAAGATTGGAGGTCGTAAGGCAGGGGCTTAAACTTTGGCCAGCTAGCTGAATCATGCGACGTGCCGACAAACAGAGAAACAGACCAAAATTTCTCCGTTTAGGTATCCCAAGAAAGGCTACCGTCTTTAAAAGAAGGCGCGGCCTGTTGCGTGCCGCCGAAGCGGCGTCTCCGGCCTAGTTCAGCTCGCGCCCCACTCTGGCACCTCTGCTTGTCCCACGGAGAAGCGGTTCCACATGCACTGGTACGCGCGACAGTGACTCTAATCGGGCCGTAAATAATGCGTTTTTTTAGTTGCACATCACAGGTTGAATATTAAAGTCGTTATTAGGAGGACCTATTACCCCACATATGTGAAAACATTGCACTAGGAGTGCGAATCTTTTATAGAGTGGGCCTCAATACAATCCATGAAGGCTGCCCGCTTGAATCATCTGCAGCGAAAAGTGTCAGTGATCCCGTTAATTGGGAGGCAATCTTCGGGAGGATTCCAAGGGCTGACGTATCGGGCCACCGAAGCGCACCACGAAATCACAGACAATTTAATAGGGATGGCCAATTAAAATTTTTAATCGATTAATCGTTATTCGTTCATTGATTTAACCTTTAATCGATTAATTGGTTTCAATGTTATGTTTTAACCAATTAATTGATTGATCGACATTTTTGATGGATGCTTTAAAAAACCCGGCAGATCCCACGCATTGTGGGAATCGATGCAAGGCGAATCAGCCAGCAAGGAGCAAATCGTGCTGTGCATAACATCCATATACATGTTAGAATCTGCCATTTATGTTCGTCATACAGTCACGTCACGAAATACCAAATTTGGTGTATATCAAGCTGATGAACTAGACGCAAATGCACCATGAGCGTGGCATGTAAAACGCGTTGTACATGACATGCATGTCATGATTTTCATGTTAACACCTGCCATTTATGTTCGTCATAGAGTCAAATTGCGCAATACCAAATTTGGTTTCTATCAAGCTAGCGAAACGGCCGCGAGCGCGCCATGAGCGTGGCAGACAAGTCATGTTGCACATGACATATAACGGTTTCCATATTATCACTTGTCATTTACGTTCCTCATGTAGTCACATCAGGCAATACCAAATATGGTGTATATTTATTTATTTATTTATTTATTATACTCTCAGGGCCAAATGGCATTACAGAGGCGGGGTCGGTTATTACAAAAAAGGTAATTGAACAAAATGGAGTGTATACGGTGAGATTGTACAAATAAATCTCTTATAAAACTATGTTAGCTAAAACATTTATATACTAGTACATGTTAGCTAATACATCACATAGCCTAATTATACAATGTTAGCTAATGCAACAAAAATCCTAATTATACAATATTAGCTAACGCATTACGGAACAATGTGTTATCACTAATACTAACAATGTCACCGGGAAGTCTGTTCCACTCCTTTGATGTAAGAGGCACAAATGAATTAAAGAAAGTTTTTGTGTTGCATGAAGGGATGCCTACTTTGTGATGGTGATCAATGCGGCGGGATATGTGCTGTGGGCGAAGAAGTAGTTGGTCATGCAGGCAAGGATGGTGATACATCTTGCGAAATAGTGTTAAACGGGAAATTTTTCCACGAGATGTTAAAGAAGGGAGTGCCAGGGAAGTTTTCATAGTTGAAATGCTCGCGGTTCTGTCATGATTAGACAATATAAAACGAACGAAGTTATTCTGGACAAGTTCAAGGGAAGCTACTAGGTTATCATAGGTGGGATCCCACACGGCTGTAGCATATTCTAGTTTAGAACGTATTAGTGTCTTATAAAGTTGCAGTTTTAAGTCAGATGGAGCATTAAAAAAGTTACGTCGTAAATAGCCAAGCATGCGGTTAGCACTGTTAATAATGTATTCAATATGAGGT
>JALIZH010027085.1:0-12967 GCA_030522465.1 Rhipicephalus appendiculatus
AAAAGGTCTATAGGCTCCCAAAGCATCGCTCAGTGGCGCTGCGACTCTTGACAGGCAGCGCCATCTCTGGCGGAAAAATAGAAACTGGGAATACACGTTGCGCGTTTTCCCTTCCCTCCGCCGCGCTGCCGCTCGCTTCTGTGCACGTGCAGCGCTTTCGCGCTACGCTTGCTGCGCCTCGCAAAAAAATAGACACTGGGGGTAAGCGCCGCGCTTTTTCCCTTCTCTCCGCCGCGTTGCCGCTCGCTCCCGTGCGCGTGCAGAGCTCTCGCGCAGCGCTTCGCTATGTACCGCTGGAAAAAGATCTCCCCGCTGGACAGGCACTTCGAGAAGCGAACGTAATCAAAGGAGAGAAGTTCGTTAATCACGGTTATCGATATTCCACGTTGTCGACTATGAAAAACATGTGATTGTTGTTTAGATGTGCATGCTGGCAGTGGCAAACGCGTACTGTAGTGAACGAACTTTCGCGGCGTGCAAAAAAGAAAAAACAAAGACTACACGGCCGTGGCACTAAAAAGCCTGAGAAGGTTCGAGTCATGCCCTCCGTGCCGCTGGAGCATCACCCGCTGACTTAGCCACGAGGCAGCTAGCTTAGCTTAGCTCTAACTGCTGCGAAGCAAGTAGAACTGCTCGCCTCGTCTGTCTGTCTTTTTTTCGCTTCGTGCTTGCACTCCCTTTTTATGAGAATATCGACTTTACAGGTGTATAAGACTTGCTGCGCGAACGCGGCTCAGCGTGAGAGGTGTCGAATTTCAGGCGCGATGTGGTATCGGGCGACGAGCTCGCGCAAAGCGCACCCGTAAACGCACACTCGAAGCAATGTACGAGTGCGCGGTGCGCGTGAAAGAAAACCACACAATCTCCGAAGATGGCAATAACAATTCCTGAATTAAGTGCCATCGGCTTAAATATATAACACCCTAAAAAAGCGACAAAAACAGAACAAACTAGCAAAACGATGTCAAGTTAGCTGAAAATGCACAGGCGTTCGTTACGGCGCGATGATGCAGCCTTGTGTGAAGTTCACTTGAACGCAACCAACACAGCAACGCTAACCGCGGCATGAAGTATGCGAGTGTGAACATCCAACAACGACAGCTAGCTCTCACAAACACAAGGAATCAAAACACAAAGTTGCTTCAACATACAACCGTAACTGGATGTAAAAATGCGAGACGGCGAGCAATCACTACTGCAGTCGTTGCATGCACGCGCCGCGTTACGTGCTGATTCAGGTAGTCGAAACAAACGATTTCAAGCGAGGAATTGAGTCAGCGAAAACGGAAGGCGAGACAGAGCTAGAATTTTATTCCTTTAACTGCGGTGATCCACGCTTGTGTACTTTCTCTCTCGTACGACTTGTCCGGGAACTGATACAGTTTTACAGGCGGATCGCGTACCTTGGTACTGTCTGCACTGCTGTGGCACACAGTAATACTTCGGACCTCGCTTCCGCTTTCGTGGGGTCGCTTCTACCATCGCGGAAATGCAACTTCGCAAAGCTAGCCTCTTGGTTCAGCGTGCCAAGCTCACGGCGCAACTTAAAGGAGCACTGACACAAAATTTCGAAGGCGATATAATGAGTGAAATAGATGTATGTGGAGACATAGACAACGCCTACGAAATATCAAGGGCAAATATAGCCTAGAACATATTTAAAATCAATTTCAAAGTGCATGCCGCACGACTGAGCGAGATGCGAGCCCCTCGCGACCAGTGGCGTAGCCAGTGGGTGGCACACCGGGCACGTGCCCCCCCCCCCCCCCCCCCCCGAAATTTTTTTTCGCCATGGCATACATAGCGAAAAATGACCATTTAAAGGAGGTGCCACCCCCGAAATCAAGGAGGTGCCCCCCCCCCCGAAAAAAATTTCTGGCTACGCCCCTGCTCGCGACGCCGACATCAACGCGGTAGCAATGTAAACAAACTACGTCACGATTTTGTGTTGGCTGGTTGTTGGTTGTGCCCTTGCGCTACCTGCGATTTCTTCCTCCGTGCCTGCGGCACCCGCTCTCGCGCGCGCCGCCTACGTCACAGTTCTGCGTGGTCACGTGGCCAGCTGTGTTTATCTTGCTACCGGAACTGCTCCTGACTAGCTCGGTGCTCTTTGAAACCGAAACTGCGACTGGGCTCTCTAAAAACGTCTGTAAATAACTAACCGTCGCGCACTCCCGCAAACGAGGTTTCCAGCCGTGATAAGTGGGTCGTAAGCTACCTATTGCAACAAAAAAAACAAGGTGCAAAATTTTTGTGTCAGTGCTCCTTTAAGCTCCCCACACCGACCGAAGAACGCGTGCGCACGCGTGCCGCCGCTGTCGGCTGTCGGTGAAACAGGCGCGCCCTCCGCCGCGCTTATTCCCAGTTTCACCAGCGCTTCTCTCCAGAGCCGCAGCGCGGCGCTGTCGTCACTCCGCAAACTTGAGCTTTGGTTCCCTATACAATGCGGTGCGTTTGTATCTGCATGGCTTTTTATGGCTTATGGCTGTTTTTCTTATAGGATCACACACTAGGCTCAGCAGCAGACCCACTAGGCTCAGCAGCAGACTCTCGTAAAACAAGCGCAACTAAGACACACACACACACAAAAGGGAAAATAAAAAGCTGCGCTGCCCATTTGTGAAAAAAGATATACACATTCAACATACGCGCCGCGTGGCACGGTGCTAGGATACTGACACGAAGACGCGGGTTCGACCCCGGACGCTAAAGGCGCGAGGCCCGTGTATATGCGATGCCAGTTCATGTCCAAGAACCTCGGGTGGTCGAAACATCCGCCCACTGCCGCGTGCCTCATGTTCATATTGTCACGTGGTCGTGACGTCGACGAAGGCAGCAGGCCGTAGTCCAAGATGACACTCTTTATTTGGCCGAACCTGTGGCCGGTAAACGGAAGGTGAGATTACAGCAATAAACGCTGGCACTGATAGCGGCGAACAGAGCGTCGGCCGTCGATCAACTGAACATCGTTGGAACGCGCACGCGTCGAACACTCTAGCCTTAGCACTAGTCGTCGCGCAAGCTCTGGAATAATCTTGAGTGTTGGCGTCTTGCGTGCAATCTTAACACAACGATCTACTACAAGCGAGAAGCTTCTGGAACAATAAGGCGCGGTCTGCGCCGAGTACTGCTGATAGTCTTTGTGGGCGGAAACCGAATACAGTGAAAGAAACGCGCGTGGCAATATCGTGGTCTCGGCACATGGAACCCCAGAAATGGTTATTACACAGTACACAACTCGAGATATATGCAGGATTTCTTCTGGTTTTTTTTTTTTTTTTTTTTTTGTTTCCGTTCGAGGGCTTCACAACAAAAGATTTACGTTTTCCAGATATCTCTCTAACACCTCTGTATGCTGTCCTCTCTGCTTTTAGGGCTAAAAAACACCGAATTTCAGCCTTTTTAGCGGTTTAGCACAGAAGGATGCAGTGAAACAGCCTTTTGAATTTGTGGTATCGGTTTCCACGCCGCCGACGAAAAGGGGCCGCGCTAGGGTGGCCGCGCGCCGCCGACGATGAAATGCCCAGCTAGGGCCCAGCTGCCCAGCGTTAGAGCGCCTCGATGCGCGCGCCCCCTGCTTAGAGTGTGGCCATTCTTTGAAAGGGTCGACGCCGCCTCGCCTCGCGCGTCCGCCATGTTTTAGCCCACGCCGCGCTCTTTTTAAGCGTGCACGCGGCGCCTGCCGCCTTGTCTCCCGTCTGATTCGTCGCGAGTCCCGCAAGATGACTGGATGTCGTGTGCCACAGTGCACGAACCATTCTAGCAATGGATGGAAGACGTTTTTTTCTTTCCCAAGGGATCCTAAAAGAATACTTTTATGGACAATGATAATAAAGCGTGACAAGTGGCAGCCGACGAGTGCCTCTCGTCTATGCACGGCCGGTCTAGAGGTGCGCGCTCGCTCCCTCCTTTTACGGCCTGAGCAGCCACCGCAAGTACAATGGAGTTCTTTCTATACACTGACGACGGCGCGCTCCGCGTGAGGGCGTCGCGAGCCAACCCTTCAAAGCGCGTTTCGCCGCATACGCTTCGTATTACAAAGCAGCTGTTCCCGGCCACTTTCTCGTGCTAATTATTTTTTTCGGTTATAGGAAGCGGTGCGAGTAGTAGAGGTGCGTGTGGGGACAGTCTGACTTTCTTCGCATTCATGCGCTCGGCAAATGAAGACGCACACGCAAGGCTACCAGAATTGTTTTAAGGCTCGACCACCTTATATTCGTAGAGCCAGGGAGTAGCAGCTTGAACACACACCCACAATGAATTCGAAAATGCTTGAGGCCCAGATTTAGGTGCACGGTAAAGAACTCCAGGTGGTTGAAATTTCTGGAGCCTCCTCTACGGTGTCCATCAAAATCATATTATAGGTTTGGCACGTTAAACCACAACAATTATTATTGTCACCACATTACGCCGCAAACACAACAGTGAATGCAGATGACGTGGAGTCACAAGATACATGCGCGAGGAATTCACGCTTTTAAGCGACATTACGACCGCACCATAACAGATTGCCATTGTTTTACGCAGTAAATCCCAACTCTTTGGTTGACAATGGTATAGACGGCATGCTGGTGCATATATAACCGAGTGCGTCCTTTTGCTCAGTTTCTACAATGAGACGTGCAATCTGATCCTTTTGGCGAGCCGCTCACTCGTGTGGTTGCCCATGTTGTTGCTTTCCTCTGTGTGGCTCATAGTTAAGGCAGAGGATCGGCCGAGTAGTGGGTGAATTTTCTCAATATTTTCTGTAATGTAGCATTCGTAGAAGCAACTGGTTAACTTCCCTGCCTGTCGTCTAGCTCTCACGTGTTACTTTTTCTTTTTTTTTTTGTGTCCATCGTAGACTCGCCGGACTTCAGAAACTACCATAGATATTGCTAGTATATTCAACGTTTACAGTTCAAAATATTCATCCCATTTTTCGCAGTTACTGAAAACGAAAAAAAACAGACTTTGTTATGACCTCGTCTATGCTTCCCCGAGCAACAGAAGCGGGTGCATCAGTGGTTTATTTTTTCTCTTTGACTGCGGCATGCATTATTTCACCTTAAGATTTTTCTCATGTGTTTACCTGCGAACCCACCATCTTTTTCTTCTTATTTCTATACTTCCGTCCCTGTGTTAGACTGTATCGGTACCTGCCTATTTCATGTTATTTTTAGCTTGTGTTTTTCTATTTTGAACAGTTTATTATTATTATTATTATTATTATTATTATTATTATTATTATTATTATTATTATTATTATTATTATTATTATTATTATTAGCCCTGCTACTGTGATTTTCACTCCAAGATAAGTGCAAAAAAGAAAGCCGTCCCCATTGACTTTCAACTTTGTGCAGTATTTATTTATTACAATGCCTTCAGTAAAAAAGAACAAATTTTATTATTTTCAAGTGCCACGACGGCCGGAGTGTGCATTTCAAATAAATGTTTTCTAAACCATTTTTGAATAAGTTATACGTAATTTTTTCTGCCGATCGGTGATCACGCGGCCGAGGCCTTCTGAGTGCGACACACAATCGCACATGCGCGTCAAATGCAATATTCAGCCTCCCACTCATTTCTCGACGCTACAGAAAACGAAAAAAAAAAAAAAGGTTTTCTTATAACCACGGCGATGCTTTCCCGAGCAACGGAAACGGGCAGATCAGCGGCCTGCGCCTCCCCTTCCGAAAAGTGGAAACCACCGGGGTTATCCTATATGCTTGCCGCCATGTTCACATCGCATTGATACCATGAAGTGACTTCAAAAGGGACCACGGCAAGTTCGAAGCCGAGAATCCCCTGCGCGCGCTAGCCTCCGCAGCTGCCGGCGGCGGGTTGGCTCGGAGCACCCCCGCCAAGCTGTGGCGATAGGTAGCAACAGCCCCCCGTGAGCAGGCCGTTAAGGAAGGAGCGAGCGCGCGCCTCCAGACCGGCCGTGGTCTATGCTGCGTGAGTATTGCAAGCAAGTCGGGTACTTTTGGGATGATTTTTAAAACGGCGTGTATATTACTAGCAACGCCATTACGAGTTATGTGCGTGGTTTTGACTGCGTGTTGGTGCCTCGAACGTTGAGAACCGTTCTCATAAATTTGGCGTTGTTTTCGGGGTGTGCTTGGAAATCGTACTTTCGCTGCCGCGGGCATCTCCTTCTTCTTCTTTTTTTTTTTTTTTGATGCATGAACGTGTGATTATGAACATTGTCGCGTCTGTAATGAACTGCAACTATTCACTTCGAGTTGTGTTTTCTTGCGGAACAAGAACGACAAATAGAAAAAAAAATTTTTTTTCGTTATCCGGTGGAATAATTTTCCAGAATTACCTCCCTGAAGGAACGCCTTTTGTGTACCATACACGGTCATTAATTTCAACGCGGAATTTGCGGCGCTGAAAAAAATGGCTGCAGATCCACGAAGTGAATGCGGAGCGAAGCTAGGTCCTAATGTCCATATTGTCTATGTTGAAGTCGCCGACTAGTATAAAGGACGGACAGATATGGACAGACGCGCACACAGATGGACGGACGGACGGATCCACGGACGTACGGAGGGATGGACGCACGGATAGATACACCGACGTACGGACGGATGGACGCACGCACGGATGGGTGGACGCACGCACGGACGGACAGATGGACGGACGGGGGGGACGGACAGATGCACGGATGGACGCACGGACGGATGGACGGATATATGCACGGACGGTTGGACAGAGTACGGTCTATTTTTGAAATCATATGCACGCTATGAACGCTCTTTGTACGGTATATGTAACAGCTGTGTTTCGGTCCGACGGTGACAACGGACATCGTGAGAGCCTAAGAAGCTTCGCTCCTAAAAACTGAAGCATCACAGAGTAGAGTCGTTTCCGCTGCGATCGCTAAACGACATTGTGATGCTTACCGCATTTTCGCTTGTATTTTCTCGAAATGGGAAATACAGCCGTATTTTAAATAAGCATTCAATAGGAGGACACGAGGACGAATATATCCGGCAATCGGTCACATAAATCAGCAGCCTCGGAACCTGCGCGCGAATTCTATTCGCTTTAGGATTTAGCTAAACAGCGAGTAATTTAAACGCGAGGAATCAGCGCGAGGAATCGCGCGCTCCCAGGCCTTGCGCCGTTCATCGTCGACGGGAACACCGAAGAGAGACGCCTTCTTCCCTTGTTTGCGGGCCGAAACATACCCCGCCTTGCATCCAGGTGCAAAGCAGTGTCTTTGCTGTTTACACATCACTGTGGCATGACCACATCGGTAGGTACCCATCCCAAACAAGTCCAAACCAGCACAACGCAGACGTTGTGAGAACACGTGTCCGAAAAGCAACGAAACGTGCGGCGCCGGCCGTCGGCGCGTGCTCTCGACAGATCTCGGTAGAGACGGGCGCGCCGCCCCGCGGCGGCATGAAATACCAGTACGCCTCCTCTCACAGCGTGGCCGAGACGATGCCGACACCTCCCCTTCTAGCCACCATAGCAGTGGCCAGGTGCGGGACAGTCCAGCAGAAAAGTCGGAGCACGTGATAATGGCCGGGGACTCGAATTTGGCTAGATGCGCAGAAGCAGTCAAGGAAAGGGTGAGAGGCGACAAACGAGTTTTAATAGGGACGTTCCCGGGACGCAGGCTGGGATCAGTGATGAGACAAGCTAGCGCAGAACTCGCAACTAAAGCTTTGGACGTAACCTCGTGATAATTGCG
The DNA here is from genome assembly GCA_030522465.1 of Rhipicephalus appendiculatus. NCBI lineage: Eukaryota > Metazoa > Arthropoda > Arachnida > Ixodida > Ixodidae > Rhipicephalus > Rhipicephalus appendiculatus. The sequence goes on from JALIZH010027085.1 coordinate 7,691, forward strand.
GGAGGTCTAAACGACGTCTTGAATGAAGAATCAGCCGAACTAGCGACCACATTGGCGAAAGGGGTCGATGACATGCGCGCCATTTCCCCTCAGGTGCAGATAGTGGTATGCACAATACCGGAGGTACCGGTGCGTGACGGCAACCTGCAAAGAGCGGTTGTCGACGCAAACAAAGAGATATGGCAGATGAGTCGAGAGAAGGGCATCGAGGTAGTGGAAATAAACAGAGAGGTGCACAGGTGGGGTGGTTTTCGAAGAGACGGAATACACTTCAATAGGAGGCTTGGTCATCAGGTGGGTTGGCGACTTGCAGGACGCGCAGTAGCTTTTTTTGGGGGGGCACGCGGGCCCTTCGGTGTCCAGGGTAGCGTGTAATGAGGAAAACAACCAGGGGGGACTCTGTGACAGGTAGTATAGCGAAAAACCAGAGAAAAGGTAAAAGAAGGGAGAAGGCGCGTGTCGCAATTGGTTACATTAACATGCAGGGTGGCAGAAAAAAAGGCAAAATGGTTAGAGATTGAGGGACAGTTAAACAAGGAACAGGTAGGTGTTTCTGCGGTTACAGAAACACACCTTAGAGACTTGGAAGAGCCACCACATATTGACAATTATATTTGGGAAGGTTGCAACAGGATCATATCAGAAAGGAGAGGTGGGGGGTGTTGGAATGCTAATTCATAGCAGAGCAAAATGGGATAGAGTGAAGCAAACATGTACAGAGCACCTGTGGGTTTCGGGCACAGTAGGTGGAAAGAAAACGTGGCTAGGTGTAGCTTACCGTATTTACTCGAATCTAGGCCGCCCCTGATTGCAGGCCGACCCCCCGAAATTCGCAAGGCCAGGAAAAAAAAAAGTTTACCTCAAATGCAGGCCGAATGAAAGAAATGCCGTTTCATCGGCAGAAAACCCAGCATTTTTATTGCATAAGCGCGCACTCCGTAGCGCACATTCTTTTCGTACACGCCGAACTCGTGCTGCGCTTGCAGGTTTGAAGTTTTCTCTGCGTGCAAAACGGCACTGCAGTGGCGCCACTTGATTGGTGCCATCGCTTCAAAAGCACATGTGGTGCAAGCGTTTCGCGAGCACGTGGTTAAGGCGCGACACTTCCAGAACTCTACCAATGCGAATGCACTAAACTTCAGAAAACGGCGAACTCTGCGCCCCGCGCCCGTTGACTGCGCCCGCGCAGGTCCGCGCCTGTCGCGCACGCGAGAAGCGGAGAGGAGGGGGGTGTCAAAGGGCACGGTTATCGCCGGCGCCGCTATGCCGCAATCACGTATCACGTGACGATCCACCTTTGCCGGCGTGAAATCTTGCCGGCTCGACAACACTCGCTGCATGAACGTATATGACTGCGAGATTTCGGAACAATGGACAGTACGAAGCAGACAACGCGGTTCGCCTGTGTAGCCTTGGGGACCACCACTCCGCCGCTGAGCGACCGTTGCCGTGCAACGCTACCTCAGGATGTCGCGAAAATGCCTCGGACGCGCATGCAGAACCGCCTGCACACGGCAGCCCGAGATGGGCACATGGCGAGCCGTCATGCCGCTAGCGTGGCCGGGCCTTTACGTACTGTCGGCCACAAAAGTTTGCGGGATCTGCAGTGCGTGGCGGAGTGACAAAAAACTGCATCGCTGCGTCACTTACCATGACGCGGCGGGTGTTGAGGATATCGGCCGTGGCCTCTGCGATAAGATCTGGCAAGGGCGCGCTATCTAAACGCGCCGTCGCTAATCGTTGAGGCCGACAGCCTCGAAAACCGTCACGATAGGTGACGCAGCGCTGCAGTTTTACGTCGCTCCGACACGCGCTGCAGATACCGTAAACTTTTGCGGCCGACAGTATGTGGCGGCTGCGGTCAAACCATGGTCGTCGAATCTAAGCCGACCCCCCCCACTTTCGCACATCCCTTTTTTGAAAAAAAACATCGGCCTAGATTCGAGTAAATACGGTACTTGTGGACGGGGAATAACTGCAGAAAAAAGAATCTGGAGATAGTGAAATGCATAAGCTCCGATATTAAAGAATTTGGTCATGATGCCGAAATCATCCTTCTAGGGGACATGAATGCTCACATACATAACCTTGACGGATATTCAGACTCCAATGGCAAGTTATTGCTAGATATCTGCGAGCAACATAGTCTTGAAATAGTTAACACGGGGCCTAAGTGTGAGGGACAGATCACGTGGGAAGTCGGAAACAGGCAATCGAGCATTGATTATTGTCTCATGACAGAAGGAATCTATGACAAACTTAGAGAGATGAGAATAGACGAGGAAGGCATTAACAGCTTGGGTATGATCATAAACGCATAACATTACAAATGGGATATAAAACTGCAAATAAGAACCTAGAATCAAACATTGGCAGCTCGTATTTAAATGAGAAACAAATAACTAATATAACCGCAAGAGTCGAGGAAGAAGTAGACAAACTGCCAGGCAAAGACTGGAAGTATAATGAGCTGCTACATGTAATCACGAAAGAAATAGAAAAAGAGAAGAAAACTATTTCTTGGAAAGGAAAGAGAAAGCCAAAAAGTTGGTGGAACAAAGAAATCCGGGATGCGATCGAGAAGCGACGTGAGGCATCACGGCAGCACAGACAGGCAAAAAAGGAGAAGCGGCCACAGGATGAAGTCAACCAAGTATGGGAAATATATTTAGAGCAAAAATCCATTGTGCAGAAATTAGTCGAGGCAAAAAATAAAGGCCAAAGTGAACGCTGGATGACAGAGATTCGCGAAAAGAAGAAGGCCGCGCCTAGGATATTTTGGAGCCACCTAAAAGCGCTAGGTAGGAAGTCTGTCACAATGCAACAACAACTGGTAGATGAAGAAGGAAATCAATTGGAAGGGTATGAAGCGCTAGGTTACATCCGAAAGGTAACAGCCGATTCGTTTAAAAAGGTCGCCCAGGGGATTCCCCCGGTGAGTAAAAGTATGCAGAAGAGTACAACCGAGGAAGATGTAGTACTTGTGAATTTCAATTGGAAGAAGGCCGAAGGAAAAATTCCTAAGCGCACTACTCCGGGCTTAGATGGGGTTCCCGTCAGCCTCATTAACGAACTAGGACATAGCACTAAAGAAGCACTGCTGAAAGCCATAGAAAAGTGCTTACAGGAGAGGGAAATACCAGACAGTTGGCGAAAAAGTAGAATGAACTTAATCTATAAAGGCAGGGGAGAAAAGGATAACATTCGCTCGTATAGACCGCTAACCATTACATCGGTGCTATACCGGTTGGCGATGCAGGCAGGAGGAGGAGGAGGAATAAACGTTTATTGCACGAAACGGTATCGCGGTGCAAACCCCGCGTCTACCCTAGGTGGGAGGTCTCCTCATTCCAGGAACCCTCTGGCTTTCGCTGCCTCCTTGGCCCTGGCGACGAGACGTCGTTGTTCGTCCAGGTCCTCCGAGGCGAGCTTGGCCTCCCACGTTTCGATGAGGTGTTCGTTTGCTTGATCGGCGTCACAGGCATTCGGTGAAGGCGATGAGTTGGTGTTTATATTGCATGGACACGCTAGGATCATGTGGGGCAAGGTGTCAGGTACACCGCAGACTGGGCACAGATATTCGTGCAATGTTGGGTACAGCCTGTGCATGAGTATACCGTGTATGTAGGTGTTGCTCTGAAGTCTTCGCAGTATGGTGCTGTCCTCTTTGTTGAGCTTTGAATGTGGTGGTGGGTACTCTCTGCGTTCCAGCCTGTGGTGTTGTAGTATTGCAGAGTAAGTGATTGGTACGGGCTCAGCCTCCGTGGGTGTAGTCCTGGCGTCTGGAGAGTGGGAAGGTATAGCCCGGTAGGCGTGATCGCGGGCCACGGCGTGTGCCGCCTCATTCCCCTCCAGCCCCTCGTGCCCAGGAACCCATGTGACACAGGTGTACGGCATCGGAGTGCTTCGGCGCTTCAGTATCTTGACTGCTTGGGCAGACACACGACCTTTAGAGTAGCTTCGCATGGCTGCTTGCGAATCAGTAAATATGACACCTGCATCCAAGCACGTAGTGGTGGCAAGTGCGATTGCCGCCTCTTCTGCAGTTTCTGGGCGTTGGGCGCGAACTGTGGCAGATGCGAGCTCTATGCCCCCGAGAATCTACGACGCTCAAAGCGTAGGCGTCTCTATTGGGATACTTGGCTGCGTCTGTATATCTGGCGTCCGCATCTTGGTTGTGATTTCGTCGCAGAACATTCACTCGGGCTTGCCTTCTTTCCTTGTGATGCATGGGGTGCATGTTGCGTGGAATTGGTGCAATGCAGAGAGATTCGCGGATGTTTGGCGGGATTCGTTCTTTTCGGTCCGTGTTTGTGTCGGCTATAAAGGTGTCGCCGTAGTTGAGCCGCTGAAGCACTGATCTTCCAGTGGGCGAGAGCTTTAGCCGTTCTAGTTGACTAGCCTTGTGTGCTTCGGCTAGTTCCTGCCAGGTGTTGTGTACTCCCATCTTGAGAAGTTTTGCAGTGGAAGCCGTGAATGGGATCCCCAAAGCGATTTTCGTGGCCTTACGAATCATGGTGTTGAGCTTCTCTATCTCTGCATTCTTCAGCGCGAGGTAGGGAGTGCCATAGGTTATTCGACTGCTGAGGAGAGCTTGCATCACACGGAGCGTGTCTTGCTCTTTGAGGCCGCTTCTACGGTTTGCAAATCTCCTGACGAGATGCGTTAACTGCGATAGCGTGCGCTGTAGTCGAGGGAGTGTGGCCGCCCCGGACCCATCTTTGTGGATGTGGAGTCCCAGCACTCGTAATGTTTCCACTTTCGGGATGGGCTTTCCGTTTAGGGTGACGATGGGATCGGGTTCATTGTAGGCGGCTGGCCGTCCTCTCGTTCTGGACTTCAGGATGAGGTGTTCCGACTTCTCGGGAGCGCATCGGAGGCCGCATTTTTGCAAGTACCTCTCGATAGTATCTATCGCTTCTTGTAAGTGCATTTCTTGCGTTCCGGTATTGGATGCCCTTGTCCATAGCGTAATGTCATCTGCATAAAAAGCATGTCGTAGGTCCGGTATAGCGTCGAGGAGGCTGGGTAGTTTGATCAAGGCAATATTGAAGAGCAACGGGGAAATGACCGAACCCTGCGGAGTACCTCTGCTCGGTAGTCGGAAAGTGTCGCTGCGGAGGTTGTATATTCCCACTGTGGCCGTGCGGTGCGTGAGAAAATTCCTGACGTAGTTGTATGCCCGAGACCCGCAGTCCAGGTGTTCAAGATTGGTGAGGATAGCGTCGTGACTGACGTGGTCAAAAAGCTCCCTTTATATCAATGGCTACTATTGAA
>JALIZH010027087.1:0-16317 GCA_030522465.1 Rhipicephalus appendiculatus
ATCAAGATGATGTTGGCATTCTTCCAAGAATCTGGTATCCTCCCCGTCGAGAGACACTTCGTATACAGGGTGGCCAGTTTTTCTAACATAATCTCTCCACCGTCTTTCAACAGGTCTGATGTTACCTGATCCTCACCAGCGGCTTTGCCTCTGTGCATTCCCTTTAGGGCTTTCTGTACTTCTCCTGTCAATACTGGTGGGATGTCAGATTCCTCTGGGCTAATATTGCTTCTTACGTTATCATCCTGACTGTCTCGGCTGCTGTACAGATCTCTGTAGAACTCTTCCGCTACCTCAACTATTCTATCCATATTGGTTGTGATCTTGCCTTCCTTGTCCCTTAATGCATACATCTGATTTTTGCCTATGCACAGTTTTCTCTTCATAGCTTTGAGGCCTCTTCCGTTCTTCAGAGCATGCTCAATTCTCTCCATATTATACTTTCTTATGTCGGCTACTTTACGCCTATTGATTAACTTGGAAAGCTCCGCCAGCTCTATTTTGTCTGTTGCATATACCGCACTGTACAGTGACATATACCGTTGCATATACTGTTGCAACATATACTCTTGCATATACCGTACAGTGACATATACCGCACCATTTGCACTTGCACATAATTGTGATTTAAGTTCCACCTTGCTTCCTTTTAGTCCATGGGAATTTTCTGGAATTTATAAGGGATGCATCCTCTCTCACATTTTTTCTGAAAAAGCACATTGGTCCCATTCCTGCAATAGCCGTTATTTCAAGTGTGCACCAAGGAAATCGCATATTTAATGTATATCATATAGACAAAAGTTATATTGGCAACAGGCCTGCCAATGCTTCGTCATGCTGTTAAGGAATGTGTTGGTCAAACGAGAGGGTGTGTGAATTTTTCAAAGAGCGTCAGCTGTCTCTCAGGGAGGCTGTGTATCTTACGTTTCCCTTTTCAGTGAGTTAACTAGTCATCTTGGAGCATGGAGACCATCTAATAATATGGATTGTAGAAGCATGCGACATCAGATTTCGTCAAACAAGTGCTTATCTAAACCATCATCTTCCTGATGACCAGGAACTTACTACCTGCATCAGCTTAAGTAATTTTGTTTATTACTGCTTTATTAAAGCTTACTCTTTGTTGCTTGGGTGTCAAGGTTTGTGTTTTTCTATTCCCATGTATATTTGATTTCATTTTTTAAAAAAAGGTCAATTTAGTCATTGCCACGTCACGTAATCACTCATGTCATGTGTCGCCTTGTCTTTCCACTGTGTCACATCCTATATCAATCCAAACCAACCAGCCCACCTCACTGTATATGCACAGCTTCATTTGCACTGCAGCATGTACTGGAGTTTTTTTTCAGTTGAAAATATCATGCTGTTTTTGTGTATTCATATTTGCGTGATCAGGGTTGCAACAGCTGCGCAAATTGCGCTAATTGGATGCAATTTTTTATCTTTGCGCAAGGCTGACCCAAAATACCCGACCAGCCGCAATATTTTCTAAGTACTAATAATTTTAGCAAGAAATAGAAAAGGCGGTAATCACCTGTAGTTTGTGCATCATCATCCAATGCAATCCAGATGCGCAGACCATAACCCTAACTACTAGTTCATTATACCCTAACCTCACTGCGAAAGAAAAGAAAAAAAAAGAGAGCGGTTCTAAAATTTCCTGAGCTTGTTCTAACATGTGCAGAAAGCTTTTTAAACCACTTTTGCCACAGTACACCTTTGCTATGCGGAAAAGCATTCTATGATTTTGAAGGGGCTACTAGTTGCTGTCACAGGACACAGCACATTTTACAGCGAAAGCTGTTATGGGATCACAACAAGGGTCGTTTTGCGCCGTAGTTGTCCGCCGCCGCCGCCGCCGCCGATGTCCGTAACCAATATCGCACGAAATAAGAAAAAAAACTAAATAAATAAAAAATCACCTATGACAGATTGGGAATCGAACCCGGGTCCTCTGCGTGGCAGCCCAGCACTCTACCACTGAGCTACGCCACTGCTTGAAACTGTGGTGCAAACTGATCCTATGCAGGCTTCATGTAGGGTAAGAAATCGCGTTAACGCGTGTTGTAAAGCGTTTTAGAACAGTAAAGTAACAACCAGGCGTCACACAATACGAAATGCGTAACGAGTGGGTCGTTCAATGCTCCAACCCATTACAAAATGGCATAATTCTTCATCGTCGTCAGCCACAGAAGCAACAAAGTGCACATAATGCGTTACAAGTGTGTAGCGGGTACCACGCTTTCCCGAAGAATGAAGAATATTGGTAGAGTAGACGCTTCCCCACTACACAAAAATTATGATTATTTATGGCGTAGTGGGTACCATGTAAGTGCGCTTGTAGTAGTAGTTGCCCCAAGAGTGTTTAAAAAAGGCTCTAGAAAGGCCGCCCTTCCAGCTTTCGCTGTGACTGTGCTGCGCCTTCCGCGCAGGCCTGGCGGTTTTTTTTTTTCCCTTAATTACTCATACATGCACATGCCATATAATAACGAGTACTAGTATGACTGCTGACATCTAACATACGCCACTTTTCTTTTTCGCCACCCCCTTTAGCTCCTCCTTTAGAAATCTCTCGAATTTCTAGGTCGCCTGTCAAACAGTTTGACTGGCTCGGCAAATGCTAATGTGGGCTTCGACATTGTTTGCGCTGTGGGACAGCTCGACAGACTGCTTTTCTTGAAATAGAAGCTCTCACATGTACTGTGTGTGCATCAGTTAGCTGATGTTAAATAGTTTGTGCATATATATTTTTTTCTTTTCTAAAAGTCAGTCTCATTTGTTGTGCTACTGCAAATTTGGAATTTCAGGCTAAAAAATGCAGCCTTTATTTTTCCCGCAGCCTGCTCCAAATTTAGATTTTCGTGTTCCAAAGCAACATTTTGCTGCTCCGAAAATTGCTCCAGATCCTAGCTTGGCTGTCGCACCCCTGCTAGTTGTAAGTGATTACTGTTTCACCCTGCCTTTGTGTGTCCATTTCATGTTTGAAATTGCATTGTTTTACGGCAACATGTTATCGATTATGTGATGTGCTTATTATTTTACATCTTTACATCAAGTATTCTGCATGGATCGGATGCAGTGACACTGTTAAGCTATTGTAATGGTGTTTATTGTTTTCACTCCGGTATGATTGTTTCTCCAGCATTCTGAATATTTGAACGCACAAGTATATTGTGAAATGAAAACTCCTAGTCATGTATGTTACACATCAGGCATGCCACGAGACGTGCAAACTGTGGCGTATCAATGTGGAGATTGCAATGTGATTGCAATTATTTCAGTATATTAGAGAAATAAGGCATGCTGCACTGCACTACTGTTCTTGCTGTTTGTATACTTCACTGCACTGCATTTGTGTGTTGCATTGAAGCATGTTAAAACCAGTTCTTCATTTTAAAGTGCAAATAAAGGTTCTTTCGTTATATTTTGATACACATGCCTTGGTCATTAGTGCTCCATGCCATGCAATTCGCATCCTATTTGATGTCTTCTTTGGCTGCAAATGCGATGCCGCTCTGCGCACTCGAAGAAGGTCTCTGAACAGCCTACAATTTGTCTCTCAATCCTGTACAAGCTCTGTGTTTAATAAAGCTCGATTTCATTTTGCACTATGGGATAACTGTGTGAACGTCGTGCTATAGACGACAACACATTTTGAGTCATGCCTTCATATTCAGCTACGATTACATTGTGTATGTGAGGGCCATATATCCCGTGCGTCATATGCACCATAAAAACAGCGCTGGGGCCAGGATTTTCCCACTGTGGCAGGAGCCACTATGATTAGTCTAGTGGCCATAAAAGGACTAGAGCCCTTTAGCTCTAAAGGGTCCGCCTTCTAGCGCTTCCATGGGAGCCAACTGGGAGAGGGTACCGCTCAAATTATGGAATTTTTCGCATGGGCGTTGGGGCGTAATTGTGCGTAAACACCCCTACACCCCGTTTTGCCGTATGGGTGTAATCTTGCTATTACACACCCATGGGTGTAATCTTGCTATCACACACCCATAAGTGTAATCTTGCTATTACACACCCATGGGTGTAATCTTGCTATTACACACCCATGGGTGTGAACAAGAATGTTCACACCCATGGGTGAAAATTTGGAAATACACCCATTATATAGGTGTAATCCTGCTTGTTACACCCATTTTTTTGGGGTGTAGGGGTGTGAGTTATAGACACCATATTACACCCATATGGGTGTAATCTCGTTTACAGTGTAGGGTTTTACGTTCCGAAACCACGATATGATTATGAGGGACGCCGTAGTGGAGGGCTCTGGAAATTTAGACCATCTGGTGTTCTTCAACGTGCACTGACATCGCACAGTACACGGACCTCTACCATATCACCTCCACCGAAATGCGACTGCCGCGGCAGAGATTAACGGGATAGAAGGAGTACAGTAAGCCACTTTAGATTATTAAGGGGCTTTCACCGTGTCTATAATACCACTGCAACCTAGAAAAAAAAAAGGCATTCTAAAGAATCAAAACACTCACAGCGTGACGGGCTTCCGATTGTCAAAACACTCCTATCACACGAAAAAACGGAATTTGAAAGGCCCAAGCAACAACAATGTTTGCAATCGGTTCACACATAGGTTTGTATTATGATTGTACTCATTACTATGGCATCTCAAGAAGCCCGGGAAGAAGAAAAAATCAGCATCTAAAAGTTCATCCCGTCCATTTTATTTTAACGTTAGTTATGCTGCCCTTACAGCGCTGTTCGCGTTATCGGGACCAGCTTCTGCTGGCTGGCAGCAGTGATGTCTTTTTGTCCTGATTCATTCATTTAACAAATTGAGAAAACAGTTTATGCGCCTGTCGGCAAGCAGGCACATACGCACGCGCACGCAGTTGTGAGAATTTTAAAGATAGCGATGCGTCAGACAGGCACCAAGCTGCTACAACACCGAAAGCAAGTGAGCGCTGGGTTTTCAGCGTTACAAGATTCTATAGACGCCGGACGAAAGTGAACCGAGGACGGCAGTAACGATTGTTTTCTTTTTACGGCGAAGCTGTATATGGCTGGGCGAAACGAAAATCACTTTGTCCGATCTAGACAGAAATTTCTCCATTGGCTGCGCCGTCGGCGACGTCGTTCTCTACGTCGTACTCAAGCGCGCGTGCCATTGGCTGCGCAGTCAGTGACGTCGTTCATTCTATTCGCAGCCGTGCCGCTAAGCTCGCGCGCAGCAGTTTCAACTTGCAACTTTAACATGGCTGTAGACCACTGATTGTACGGACTCCCGAACAGCAGTTAACTTTCGAGGAACAACGTTGACAGGAGATCCGTGAGAGAACTCCTGTTCACTGGGCAGACGCTGCAGTCCATGCACAAGTACAGACCCAGTTGGCCAAGCGCAAGCAGCAACTGCGTACCGAGGATCCGGCAGCCTGCCATCCGCGCTACATCGCGAAGCGGAACGCAAGCACCAATGGCGGGCAGATGTTGCTAACCACGATGCCGAGATAACTTGATAGATCGAAGCCGATCTATCAAGTCGATGGCGAGAACGCGTTCGCCGGGGCCAACGTTCGCTTTCAACGGCGGGAGTTTCTCAAGCGGCACTTTGGCTCCGTCGGGATTAATCCAGTGATGATGAAGTGCTCACCTTTTCGCTGCCTTCGACGTCGAAGTTCACCTTGATGAGGACATTGGGCAACACGCCGGGTCGGTAAGATGCAGTGTAGCGTTGAAACTCAATCCTGCCTCTTGTCGGCCACACTTCGTCAAGGAGGATGGAGTTGCTGCAGCGGCGCCTGAATTGCAGCGAAGGCCTCTTTTTCGGCTCTGGATCGTTCTCCTAAAAATATTAAAAAAAACATTAAAAAATTGCGAAAGAAGAATCGATCACCAAATAAACATTCTGAAGATCGTACAAACGAAACCGCTCAAATGACGGTTCGACCAAAGTAAATCATTTTTAACTACGTTGCAAATCTTAGAACTGGTCGGTCTCCTCTGGATTATTTATTGGACTCAATAAATGTCCGGCATACGTAATCAATTAGTCTTCTGAAGGTGGACGTGATATTTTCCGATTCTTCAGGTTAATTAAAATGCACAAGGGTTCTTTGAAGCTTCAACTGATCATGCATGATGTGAAGTGAATTGCGGTCATTGACAAAGTACGAAGAAGATGCGGCAATTCCAAGTCGCGTACGTGTTTTCAGTTCACTGACTTCACATTATTTTGTTCACTGAGCTCCTAATCAGTTCAGTGAGTTTCTATTGGTCGGTGAACAAGAAACCCGCCCGTGGTAGTGGAACGGCGAATCTTCTTCAGATGACCTATTTGTTTCATTTATCGAATGAAATAGTGCAATGAATATATGACACTATATTGGCTTTATTTGGCGATGCCCATGTTTTGGTATATGTGTATGAGAAACATGGGGGGACACTTTTTTTTTCTTTGATCGTCCAACAACATGTATGAGACCGTATAATATCTGTATGGGACAGCTGTACGCTGTTATGTCGATACTGGATACGGGACGTACAGGTTTTTAAGTAAGAAAGTACCGACCTCTTGTGGCAGTTCCGTGTACTCCAGAGTCCTTTGGAATTGCACCAGCAGCTGCAGGACGGCGAATAGCGACAGTGTGATGGACATCATCAGGATCGGTATCTGCGGTCGAAGAGTGGATGTTGTGTTCTACAGTAAGGAATCGTTCTCCGTCATAGCTGGTGGTCATGTTCGCGCGTGTTGCTTTGATCTTACTATTTGGCACACGTATTGAAGTGGTGCCCTTGGATATTCCAAGGGTGTTCGTGCAGCATTCCATTACGTATTTAACCTGAATGATAATAAGCTTAGTACTGATGTACACTACCTCAAGTGTATGTTTCCATACATTTAAAATTTGTACACCGGGTACCTATCCTAAACAACATGCTCATTGGTAAATAATCTACATCGAGAAAATGTGTTCCCTCTACATCAATGGTTCTCAAAAGTGAGTATGCGAAGCCCTTTTATTTATTTATTTATTTATTTATTTATTTATTTATTTATTTATTTATTTATTTATTTAGTTATTTATTTATTTTTGGGAGGAGGGAGGATCCTCGAAATTCATCATCGAAAAAAAAAAATGCGTTTCTTGGAAGCACACTGTGTCACCTCCCCGCGGGCCCTCCTGGATTTTGGTATTCTTTGCCGCACAACACTTTCGGATTGCGGTGGAGCTTACTTATGTTTCCCTTCTACATGATTTTGTTGCTGTTTTCTACGACATATGCACGAGTGCAAGCTTTTTCCAGGCTTGCATATGCGAAGAGCAAACATATCTAGAAACAGGTTGACTGTGGCTGTAGGCCGCACAACTTCCCAAGTAACCACGGATATCCGTCGGCTGTCCGCTATAAATCCGAATGTCGAGAAATTCGGATATCCAGAGCGGACATGGCACGGACATTGACGGGACGTACTAGGAAGGTCCACGTCCAGTGTGGCTGTTTTGTGGATGTCCGAGCAGGATTTCTACGGGACAGCCAGTTGTGAACGTCCAATGGCTATCCATCAAAGGGCCCCAGAGCACCCAAATGTCGAAATTAGTTGCGGTGTTGCAGTAGTGCACGAGCATCCCATAAACTCGCAGCCGCAAGAATTTTTTCGAAATGGTGCCATAATAGTGTAGTTACACGTGTATGATGATCCAAAAAGTGGCCCGCACTCGGTTCGCTTTACGTTCACTACGCACCGTTCATCTGCTTATCTCTTTTCCTAGCGGAGTGAAGAGCGGCGAATGTGCGTACCTGCGAGCAGACAGTTCCCCTAATAGCACGAATTGTTGCCGCAACGTTGCAAATGTTGTTGAATGTCGCGCAACATTTTGCAACGTTGTGGCAATGTTACCAGATGTTGCTTAACATTCAACAACGTTTAGCAATGTTGCGCCAGTAATGTTGAGCTAATGTTGCATTTGGATGTTGTAGCAACGTTGTGAAATGTTGACAGATGTTGGCCCATGTTCGGCTACAAGGCTGAAAAATAGCCGCTGTAACTACGAATATTTCCTGCAAAACCGGTCTTATTTCCGTGGCATGCACAAATTTAAACATCGGTCAGCTGCTTGCCCATATTAAATATGTCATTGCTGCACTGCTGGCCGCACTGAGAGCGCGCGCGTACATGCGAAACCCACATCTTCAAAATAAATATCTCTAATACCTCGGGTTAAATATGTACTTGCATAAATTATTCTACTTGAGCGTTGCAATTCTGACGCTGCGGTGCCGCAGGGGGCAAGCGGTACGTTTAAGTAAAACCGAAACGAAAGGAGGCGCCTTTGCTGATGAGCGGCAGCCCTACGGTTACTGACATCGTCAATGGCCGCTCGTAAAGTTTTTGTAGTTTTTGTGGCTCTCCCGCAGAAAGTTGTGCGCGCTGTTTTCAATCTTTGCGGCGCTCAGCTGAAGACTTCACATACTGCCTTAGAAAAAGAACGGTAAGTTTTTTGCGGATCATTCAGCTGTCCGGCTGGCGGCCGCGCGCAGAATATTCTGTGGTTTGCTCTTCTCGCTGTGTCTCTTCTCTCGCTGTACGGAGTTCGCCGGCGAAAATTGCAGCAGGTTATGTGTGTACTGAGTGAAGTAGGCGGCAGAAAAAAGTGTCGCAGAGTAACTGAGGCTGTCCGTTCTGAGCTCGCTAGCTGTTTCGAATGAAGTGACGATGTTGCAGGGACGATCACTCGGCGAACGAGTCAGCAGATCGAGGGGTTAAAGTTCCGTTTTCTGACCCATCTGCTCGGCTCCCTCAGTTGCATGGCGCGGTCCATTTATCTTGCTCATTCGTAACAGACGAAGGTGATGTATGTGGTTTTACTTCGTCGAGCACTGAATCAGGTGCTTCCTCCTTGCCTAACGCGGAACAGGTGTTTTCTAGCTGCTCTGGAGGTGATGGGACAAGTCCGAAGAGTCGCCCGCTGTTTTTGCATTTGCTACCTTGAAAATGTGGCTGCGTGTCACATTTTGCTGCAGCATAATGCTTTAGTAATTCTGTAGGCATAGAAGGTACATAATGTTGTGGACAGCCGTTAGACTTTTAAGTTTTGTGCTTTGAATATGTAGATAAATTTTGCCGGGGCGCATGCATGGCAATGCATTCATCTCTGAACAGTGAAACTGAATGGTGCTGTGGTACTTTATTGAGAATAGCCAATAAGAAATAGGGGAACACGAGTTGCAGGATGTATTCATTTTGTCTTTGTTTTCGTAAGGCTTTTGACACGATTGCAGGGGGGAGTGAAATTGGTGTCGGAGATTTAAAAGCCAACTAGCAAGAATTTCAATGGATATGCCGAAGCGCTTCAATTGACTTTATTAAACATGTTGCTTTGTTCTGCCAATTTAGTTTGTGTACGTTTCTTTTTGTCTCCAGACAGGCAGTGCCGGCCTGAATTCAACCTTCATCCATCACCTTCATTATCCAAACTTTTTTCTTTCTACCTTGTCGTCAGTTTTTGTACAGTTAACTTCAAAAGGGCAAGTCACACTTATCTTTGTTCATTCCATGTTGTAAATACTACAGTATCTACTCAAGGGTGCATTTACAGTATTGTTGATAAGATACATTCACGAGTGGCCACATAGTTATGGGCACCAGTCCAGGAGGATTATTGCTGTTTTATCCTGTGCAATATTTTATCTAGGATATTTTAAAAGGTTAAATTGTACTTAAGTTTGTTCATACTGTTTTGTGAGATTGGAGCATGTGTCAAGCCTGCCTTTCAAACTTTGTTAATGTTAATGATGAATGGCCACACAGTCATTGGTACTGTGGCGACACAATCTGCGCACAATACCGCGCAGCATCCACCTTGCTATCAGGCAGCCCGGCGTGACACGACCACACGCTTCACTGCATTCGGATAAGCCGCAGCGCCACCGCAGCGTCACCCAAAGCTGACGTCACCAGCGGTGGCTACAAAACCAGGCTGCCAAGATTGGAAGGCATCATTTTGTTCCACTACCTCTGCCGAGCGTAGCGTCAGAATGCTCTCCCGAAGCTGCTACTATAACTGAATAAATGTTCATTACGTTTTTATGTTGGGATGCGTCCTTCCGTCGACACGGCATCCCACAGTACCATCCTTGCTAGATTATTGCTCACTTATTCCTGTGTCACATTTTGTCTAGTCAAAATTGCTAGGATATCTTTAAAAGCATAAGTTTGTTCAAACTATTTTGTAATGTTACAGTACGCACTATTTTTTTCTTGGTACTGCTAGCTTTACTGTAACACCAGCAAATAGTGGTGCTATTACCTTGGTTTTTTATTTTTGTTTACCTTTTCAGTTGTGGAATCCTGCAATGTGATTATGTTCATTGCTAGAAGTCGGGGTGTTTAATTCATCAACACTGGTGGCCCTTTTCATTGTAAATATCGCACAGCTAGCCGCAAGGGGCCCCTCATCAAAGATTGTGATCAATATATTGATGAATGGAAATGTTTCTGCTATATCGCTGTTATGGACATGCACATTTATCTTGAATATCTAAACAATTCAAATTTTTGTAGAAAAAATTGTAGCATTAATTTGATTCTGGAACTTTGCTTATATGAAAACCTGTGTGTTCTCTTATGATGTGGAATACATCTTTGCAATAAACAGTTGTTAATTGGCACTCCCCTGTCTCCTTATTGGTGTCCATGATTCTTCATGTTCTAATTGAGCATTGCGCCAGAAATAACAAGTTTAGCATTTTGATGTGTTATTTACAGCAAAATGGTTCCTGTGAAAGACGTTCAAGCATCTATTGCGAGTGTGCACATGACATCAAGCACCTTCTCGAATACACACACACACACACACACACACACACACACACACACACACACACACACACATATATATATATATATATATATATATATATATATATATATATATATATATATATATATATATATATATATATATATATATATATATACGTTCAATCGACACCCGTCTCGGACAGCCGACGCGGACGTTCAACGGACCATCAGGAGATATATTATACATATAGATGTATTATACATATATACACATATATATACTCGTGTGTGTATGTATATGTATATATCCTCTGATGGTCCTTTCAATGTCTATGTTGGATGTCCGAGACGGATGTCGAGCGTACATGCCTATTTGTTACCTTTGTACATCTGATGTATGTCCATCGGACGTACACTGTACGTCCGTGGATATCTGATGGACGTCCGAAATATCCGAAATGGACGTCCCGTCGTATGCCGACCGGATATCTGTGGTTACTTGGGTTGTTGACTGGCTCTTGAGATCAAATTGAGGGAAGGGGGGGGGGGGGGGCTTAGTTCGACCTTTCTTTGCCAGGGAGAAATAAAAGGCATCTATTTCACGTTGCATGCTATGTTAATTTATGACTCCCTCCCCCCCCGCCCCCCTTCCGTTCCTCTCAATGCAAAAGGTCCCTATCTCCTCCATCGCTTCACAAGAGGTCCCAAAATATCCATGGCTCAGAACCACAGCTCTCGACGTTGCTTCCCCGCGAGGTCGTTTTCCATTTCACAGTGTAAACTCAGTGGAAACAAGGCTTGGTTTTTTTTCTCGTCTTTCTCGCTTTCAATGCATAACGGGCACCTGGAACTCGGATAGCTTTGTTGCTTGTTTCATAAATATTCCACGTGTGACGTAATAAGTTTGTGTAGCGTTGGCTAGCCAGACTATGCTATAGATGGGCGGATAATGAAATATTAGTAATCAGAAACTGAGGAACACCCGTCGGCTGAGCTAACTGAGTAAAACAAGGCGTGAATCATGTTGACCTAGAGGCTTTCCCACCTGTCGGCGCTAATGGACTTCCTATTTACTCCCCCTGTTATCTCTGTTAAGGCATATTACATGTTTTACCGACAAAATGATTAGCCTACCTTTGTAAGAACCACTCACGTATATCTATGTCTTCCATGACCTCATTGGCTGTTCGCTTTGTATAGCATGATAGTGGCGTACAGGCACCATAGAGTCAACAAGGCGATCTTTCTATCTCCAGACTTCGAAGAATAGATATTTAAGCGCGTTGCTTACTCATTTGGTAATTTTCGCTCATTTTCTTCTTTATTATCGTGAGTAGAGATGTGGGCTTCAGCACCAGAGCAGCACCACGGTGTTGGCGCAACGACTGCCTACGCTTTATTCTATTGCCGGTTTCCGAATTATGTCGAGTGTGCGTATATCTACCGACAGCGCCGAGCTGAGAGCCAGTCCGACGTCGGAGCTAGCGGAGCCGTCGCTGGCGGCGAGCGTGAATCCCAGGGTGGCCAGCACCACGCCGAGTCCCGCCAGCGCGGCCAGGCAGCGGGTGACCCGGTAGGAGGCGAGGTACGCGCCGAACGCCCTGGCCTCGGCGTCCAGCAGGCGGCAGTAGAGTCGGCAGAAGCGGCCCACGGCGCCGAAGCTGCGCACCGTGGTCAGCGTGTCCCGGGTCTCGACCACGTGCTGCATGGCTCGGGCCACCAGCGCCGCCTCCGTGTACAGCACCAGCGACGCCGCGCGGACGCTGTACACCTGCCGGTGGTAAGAAGGCGCACAGTGCACTGGGCAGCATACACAAGCATGAACTTGTACACCATATTCACCGCTCTTATTGGCAGAGAGATGTTAATGAGAGACAGAATGCAATAAAAAAAATTGGGGGGACCCTTAAGCTTCGCCTTTAAGAGTTGAACGCGATAGCGATATCCCGTCCCTACTGCGTACTTCAATCACTTAGTGCATACTATGTAATGGGTAGTATGCTTTGAACCAGGAGAAATTATGCGCGGCAAATGTGGGAAATGTTTTCGAACTTGCTATGCACCCACTACGTGGTGTTAAGGGAATACGCGCAGTAAGGTGTGTGCCGTTTGTAATGGGTGGCTGGCTTTAAACTATGGAATCGTTATGATAGTCACATAGTCTGACGCCCGATGGCAATTTACGCTTGTACCACGCAATATTCCTGGGATATTACATGTTATATTGCGACGCCTATATAAAGAACGCTTGCGTTTGCGAAGCGTGGAAGTTATTTTTACTGCATTTCCAAGCAGAGGAAGTTATTTTCACAGTATATCCAAGCAGAGGCATGGCTGTGTGGTAGAACACCTGCATGCCACGCAGACGACCGGGGTTCGATCCTCACTCGGACCCGAAAATTTTTATTATTTATTTTATTTGCATCTTTCTCGATTTTTCGGTCACGGACAAGATGATTTTTCGCTCACAACCAACGACGCCGACGCCGGAATTTCTGCGAAACGAGCTCTTTAACGCTATCACGTTAATAATTGTTGGAGGTTTTGCTACCCAAAACCACGATATTGTGAGGGACGCCGAAGTGGAGGGCTCCGGAGATTTAGACCATCTGGGGTTCTTTAACGTGCACTTAAATTCAAGTAAATGGGCCTCGGGAATTTTGCCTCCATTGAAACGTGGCCGCCGCAGTCGGGATTCGATCCCACGTCCTTCGGGTCAGAAGTCGAGTACAATAAAAACTACACCGGAGGTATCAAACACGCTGCCTGCGGGCCGCATGCGGACGTCTGCGGATGTTTTGCTAGCGGTTCGCGGCTTCAAGAGAAATACATCGTTTGTGACTTTGCTAAATGGTACTCGCATTGTTTACTCGCCCATCGCGATTAATAACGCTTTGCTCGGGTAAGCTACAGAGACGGGACTGGTCTCAAGCATTTTTTTCGTGAGGCACGTCATGCGGGGTGTTGAAACAAAAGCGCGGAACAAAATCTCTATATGTACTTCAGAATCGGCGTCCAGATTTGAGTCATTCTTGAGATAGGTATCGATATGTTTCTGGAATCCTGACACGAAATGCCCTTCAGATATTGTTCACATATGAAATAAGGCACATGCGTTTTTTAAAATGGCAGCGTTAGGTGACACACGCCTCCCCCACTCCCTGGTTCAACCTTCGTCACTTTCCCGGCCCTGAAGGCCTTTACAAATTTCATGACTGTGGCCCGCTAGCTGAGGTGAGTTTGAGACCCCTGAACTACACCATCACGGCAGGTATCGACAGGGCATCAATTATTGGAAAACGGTGCATACAAATACGCATGCGATGAAATCAGAGAACAACAAAGATGTTAACATGTATGTAAACTTCAGGTTTGCTACCCTACGCTTGACTGAAGGGGCAAATAAAGATTGAAAGCAGAGCAGAGACAGAGAAGGCGCAGCTGTTTGCAGAAGGGGCATATGTCATCATGGGGCTGTCACAGCGGAACAACATTCTCGACTATTCATGACAGGGGCGTAACCAGAATTTCTTATCGGGGGGGTGGGGGGGTGGGGGTTAACTATACTTTATGTATGTTCGTGCGTGCGTTTGTATGCGTGCGTGTATATATACGCAAGCAAAGCAAAAAAAATTTCGGGGGGGGGGGGGGGGGGGGCTACGCCCCTGATTTACGAAAAATGGTACAGCTTAGTCATGTTCGTGTAGTGTATTCATGTTTATGCTGCGTTGATAATACGACCGAACAGCGTAAAAATGGTGCAGTCATGTTTGCTACCCATGAATCGAAACAAAAACAGTAGTCTGAAGATATCAGTTCTTGAAGTCGCTTCCCTTTAGTAGTTCCGATGATCATGATCAGAATGTCGACATATTTTTAGCGAGTTTCGGAACTCGCAAATGGTGTGGGCGTTACCGCTTTTTAAAGTAAATGCTTGGAGGCTAGTTCCTTTACATCAAAGGTCTTCATGTCGAGAAGCCAGTTTTTTAATACGCCACTAAGCTTACACGTTTTGTGCTGGAAATGCATGCGGCCACGTATAACCGAATAGTTTCCATACGTAGAAAACATAGAGAGCGAAGTACTGTATAACATAGAACAAGATTGGCTTGCTTACGGGTTGCGATTGCGATAGATACTTCCTAACAACAGCTTCCTCCGTTCCATTCCTTTATCTTCATGTCGGTGAAACCACGACATAACGAACACGAATATTACGCACTTTCGATTGTAGCGAAATAAAGGAAAAATATTCTTGTCGTTAAAGATGCTTTTAACTATACGTTTATAGCGAATGTTCGGATATAAGAAAGCTATTTTCGTGTCACATGGACGTATTACAACGAGACGCCTCACCGTATTATCGGTGGTCCCCACTTGCTCTGGATTTCACACCACTGTCTCCGTGCACTCTTCATGTTACGCTTTACATGCTTCGTTCCGGCACTGAACGCGCAGTCCTTAACTTCCTACAGCATCGGTGTGTGTAAAAGACCGTATGATTGATGGGTTCTTGCTAGTACAGTAAAACCTCGATATAACGACGACGGATATAACGAGCTTTCGGTTATAACGAAGTAAATTAACCATAGTCTGATAATTAAAAACTGCGTTATAATTATACGTTTTTAAGCAATGTTCCGACATAAAAGAGCTATTTTTGTGCCAAATGGACTTCGTTATAACGAGGTTTAACTATTATAGCTGTGCGAATGCGAGCTCGGCGTGAGATCCGCTCACCAGCGCCACAAGCGTTGCGAGCGCGCCGACTGCGCCGACGAGCACGACGATGGAGGCCTGGCTGGCGACCACGCACAGTTTGCCCATGGCCACGAGCACGTTCTGCACGCACTGCTTGCCGCTCAGGAAGAGACGCAGGTCGACGGCGTACAGGTCGAGCGAGAAGCGGGTCACGATGCGACCCCGGGGCGTGGCGTCGAAGAAGGATGTCGGACTGGACAGCAGCCGGCTCAGCATGTTGGCGTGCAGCCGCTGAGAGAGTCGCTGGTTGCCCCACGCCATGGCCACGACGCCCAGGCAGCGGAACATCACTGCGAAGAAGTCGTAACCGTGGAACGTAGAGCACTCGTGTTCGTCCCGTGTTTTTCACGTTCGTCCCAGTACAGGAAAAAGAGAAATAAAAATATAGTCACTGACGTAAAACTTGGCCCCCCCTTGTGGGGGCCAAGTTTTACCTCAATGACTATCTTTTTTGACTATCGCCTGAGCACACCTATGTGTGCGTGTGACACCTTTGTGACTATCGCCTGAGCACACCTATGTTCGCGTGCGTGTTTCTGTAGCGCACCGCAGAATTCAAGGGATGTAAACCATAAGTTCATTCCCAACCAGACAGACTTCTGTCGAATGTTCATCATTAAGAATGATAGACTTCAAAATATATAGCAAAATTTATCTCACGTAGAGGCTAGGTGTCTACTTAATTTGTCGCAACTGTGTATCAGTGGGAAAGAGATTAAATATCACTGTCATCACTGACGGTTATCCGCCACCGGTATGTTCTGAGCCTGAAAGACTCC